>JAODKN010000104.1:9328279-9338806 GCA_026774425.1 Petrocephalus zakoni | reverse complement strand
ACAACCCGTATCATGCTACATGCTAAAGTACACGTCACATAAAGCCAAAAAGCTGTTTAGCTGGTAGTCAAACATAACAAAAAGGTTTCCAAACAGGAGAACAACCAGTGCTGACACATGGCGGAACACACTTTGTGGGAAACCCAGCACGGAATCCTTCAGTCACAAGTCACTCCTAGCATGTGCCACAATGCTTGCAGTCTAGACAGCAGGGTTTCTCTCCAAGCTACTGTTTGTCAACGTCTTGGAAATCTTACAAACTTCATAAATGTTCTACTGCGAACAGGTCAACTTCTTTCTAAATAATTTTTGCCTGGATTTAGTTTAATTTGACTTGCTCGATCTTGTCAAAACTGGTCTCACTTTGAACTCTGGTGGTTAAAGGTTCCTATCTTTCTTATAGCCCTGAAAAATCCCAATTTTACTTCCAGTAAATTACTTCTTGGTATTACAGCCTCATGTCATTGTCATAAGTAAAATTAAAAGGTTCAGCATTAGGCGTACTTAAAGAATATTCCATTCTTTTAACAGCAATATTTCTTAAAACTAATTTAAGTTATTATCAGCATGCTGTTATCATCGTTTTCATTGAGAAACAAAACACAGCTTTAGAGTAATAAAGATCTCTGTAATAAAGTACCTGTGATACTTGAGAAGCAATGTACGCAATGTGACAATGAAAAGCTTGCTACTTCTTAAGGAAAGGGTGTAACTTTTGACAATCCAAAAAAACACATCACCCAAAGAACAAAACATGTAAAAGCTACAATTTTGATCTCTGTTCACTGCCATTAATCTATTGCGGGAAAGATCACCGCTGTGGGTAAGTAAGACAGTCTTACCTGGTTAATTAAGTAAATTTTGGTTTCCACTGTAAAATCACGAATGACTGTTAACTGGCAACCACTAATGTTAACATTGAAGCAGAGAATGGGGTCACTCACCTCTGTCGAACGGAGCGTGGGGCGTATCACGAAGAGGGAAAAGGGCGGAGCCTGTAAATAACAGCACATAAGGGGGTTTCTTTTTCTGAATTTCACTTCTGCTTTACTCAAACGCTTATGAAAAGTATACACTGAAGGGCCAGCAATCGCTGGTAGAAACAGTAGAATGTGACTTCTGGAAAATGTCATCATGTGGCTATTTTAATGTTCTTTTGACAACATAAGACGCCACGAGAAAAGAAAAAAGCTGCACTGTATTTGTAAATGTTTGTTTTGATGGACCTAGGCCTATATTGTACAAGCGCGGCACAGTGGCTTCGTAGCACATAGACCTCCAGGGTTGTGAATTTGCTTCCTAGCTGTGTGTGTGTGAAGTTGTCGTGTTCTAATTGGTCTCCATGAGTTCCCTCTAAGGTCCAAAGTTATGTGGGTTAGGTGAAATAGCATCCTTCAATTGCTGACTGTACGTGTGCATGTGTGTGTGTGTGTGTCCTGTGACGACTTCCAACCCAGGGTTCGACAATGACGTGTACCCTTGCCACATTTATTATATCAGGTACCATTGATAGTGCCATAATTTGAGAACCAATACTTGAATTATTTTAACATATGTGGAAGATCATGTTGAGAGGGTTACACATTTGTCGGCACATGTTTGTTTTTCTTGTGTTTAGACGTGAGGAACATGGTATCACAAATGTTCTATAATAATAAGAGATACTAGGATGTAATACTGAAGGGCCACCATCGTTAAATATGTAGTTGAGTATAAGGCTGTGCAAGCATATATGTGCGAGGTACAAATCGGGCTGGTGGTACGGATCGGGTAGTGACAGTGACGATGCTACGTGCACAGGATGAGAAAATTAAGAAACAGCTGACACATAAAACAGAGGCAGCCTAATTTTTCACTGTTATTATTGCAGAAGATTTTCAGTTCTGTTAGAAATCAAGAAATGAGCTGAAAGCTGTGGTCTGTATTTGCGCTGCTGACGTAGAGTACTGTTTTGTAAACTGCGTAATACTTTTATGTTTTAGGCTGCAGCCTAATCATGATTTGAATTACATTAAGTTACATTTTGTATACAGTACTATACTATACAACACTATAATGCCTTATGACTCTTAATAGAAATTATGATGCTTTATTAATTCTTATAGTATAGTTTTTTTATAGTATTAATGCATTATAGATGCACTATAATGCATTATGAAGGTATCTATGATGCATTGTAAATGAGAGCTTCATAGAAACTATTACCTAATTCATTGATCCCCAGGGGAAATTATTAACCATTTAGCAAATTAGGTCCATGGACATAAACATAGACAAAGTGCAAAGACAGCACACATAGTGTAAATGGCACTGTACAAAATTGTACGGTAGCATGTGTTCAGACAGCAAGAGGGCAGTAAGACTGATGCAGATATTAGGTGCGGGATACTAGGAAGGAAGTTGTGAAAGGTGGCGACGGAAGTGGGGAGTAAGGGTGATGTAATTTTGCAGGAAACATTGCAAAATAAGCAGTCTACCTCCACTCACTGGCCTAAGCTGCTGTTTTTTTTAACCTCCATCTCTGTAGCACTACTCACTTGAGGAGTCTGAGCCACAGTACTGCAGATGACCCGACCGACCTGAGGCATCACATACATGAACTGAACTGCTAAGTTTCCTCGGGCAAATTCTATTTCCCTTCCAGAATTAGGCAAACTGGCATCTCAGACTTGCTCTGTACATTATGAGTGTGTGTCCTGTGATTCCAGAGGCCTAAAGGCTCACTGCCACCTTTGTGCTACACTAACACATTTGTGCTGGATTAAAACAAAATATGAACAACTTCCTATAAAATCCCATTCCCGTTGCAAACATGGCAGGTTCACGTTAAAAAAAAAAGGCACCCAACTTTAAAATCGTTTAATACATATTTTCATGTGTATGGTTTTGAGTATTATATAAAGCTGAGAAACATTGAGCAAATTACAGGTTTAAAAGTGAATGACAGAATATATTCCTCCATTTACAGGGTCCTACCAAATGTATCATGAGACATTTTTATAAAATAACAGCATTTTAAACACAGCCCTGTTGGCATTGCTCTGGACATCAATGAGCCATAACTACGCTTCTTCTCATTTCTACAAGAAAGCTAATGACCCATTTTTTAAGGCATTAATACACTTTAGCACTGAAGATGACAGTATGGTTGTGCAATAATTGTGCTTTTATTAACTGCAAAAGTGTACATTATAAAAGGAGCCGTGTGGCTTTGACCGGCACTAGACTGAGCCAATCAGCAACAGCCTGATTTTTTATTTGGTTGCTCCTTGCGCAATACCAAGGGTGCCTCTTCCTTCTGATCCATTTGCTGCTTAAGCATCCTGCAGGCACAGAAACAGGAAGCGTAAGGGACAGCAGAAGGTCCTTCCGTAAATGCGAACACTCCTGCTGTAGCAGTATGCAACATGCAAATACATCGATCTGAATGCGAGAAAAATAAGCAGTATTCACATTCTTATGTGTATGACACAATACAGTGACACTGTGTGGAGTTATTCACACTTAATTAAGGGTCCTACTTACGGTTGGCATAAGTACTCGATTATTTAAAAGCATCAATTAAAATGTCCTTTCTCGATTACTCTGCAGTATGGTGTAAGAACGACGGCGTATGCAGGGTGAGGGTCCAGATAAAGAGTAAAAGCATCATTTGTGTGGAGGCAGTTCACATTAACCGAGAATGAGAAGGCAGTCCTCTGTCAGTACTGCAGAGTATACCTTAAACATAACCACAGCCCGACCGCTAGGCAAACACGTCCTAAAATAAGATATTCGGGTTTGACTCACCCAATAATGCAAGGTTAGATATAGATATGTCCCAATTAGCTTCTAGAAGTAGCCTAGTCTGTTTTTGTCACCACTTTAACTTGAATTATTTCGCAATTATGATTTCTGTATGTCAAAATAATCGCTGCTAAAACGCACGTTAGCCCCATCGTTTGGCTGCATCTTTTTTACATCATGTGGTACATAATAACCGGTTCATACTGGTTATTGACAGCTGCTCCCTGATGCATGCAAATGATGTGTAATGTCCCGTAAATCTGTCGTCCCCCTATTCAGCGGTGGTAAGAAGTTTTACGGCTGCAACCTCGCCCCAAATTTCACCACCACTCTCTAGCACTTGTCAGCTAATTTTGCCCGGCTACCCGCCACCCACCCAAGTCGGCAACATAAATTATATACGGTATTACCGCAATAGCAGCCTAGCACTGGCCAGCACCCCCACCCTCCCGGATGCCCCCCATCCTCCTCCCTGAAAGCGATATCCCTATAAGGTAGGATGTCCGGATTGGAGTCCGCTCGTTCACCCCTTGTGTGCGCTCACCTTTTTGGCAGATTTCCTTATACTGTCCAAAAACATTCAACTTAAGTGAATTGCAGTGCCTAAATGTTCTGTATGTGCGACTGAGTGTGCATCCTGCAATCTGTGGTTTGGTTCCTGCGTTGCGCCATTTGCAGTTCATATGTCACATTATACGTAAATGATTACTTGATGAATCGTCAGATTAATCGATAATCGATTACTCGATTATTGATAGTGACAGAGCCTAGTCCTGAGTTGCTAAGGGACATACCGGGCCAGAGTTTCCATCGAGAGCGTCACATTCTCCCCAGTGGCGACGCTACACTCCATGAACTGAATTCTGTACTCCTTTAAAAGGAGGAGATATTCAGAAAACAATGTCAGGATATTGTGCAATACACAGCAATGATATCATGAAGCAGCCATTCCAAAGAATACGTGCTGCGTTACACACTCAGCTTTGCGGAAATGCTTAGATCAGAAATAGTGCCCAAAATTACCATTTACTTTTTTTTACTGAGGAGAGTTCAGGGGGTTATTTGCTGTGTGGTAATATGGTCTGTTATTTTCAGTATGGCCTGCAAGCAACATTAGCTCCTGTTTCCATTATGAGAAAAATCAACTGTCAACAGTAAGCAGCTTTCTTTTTGTATTTCAGCGTCATTTATTCAGGCCCTCAACAACAGTTTTTTTGATGATATCTGGATAACACTTTACTTGAGCTGACTGAAATAATGTAGGATTATGCTATTACTTATGTATTAATTAACCACAGATTAAGTGTGAGTTACAATCACAAGTGAAAAACTGTCATGTTTGTTCATCATTACTTAATCATGACTCATCTTTCATCTTAAGTAGCTACTACATTTGTTCATGATTTGCGTATGATTTGTACTACAGTAGTAACTGGGTTAATACTAAGTTTTTTTCCACTGAGTAAAGCTGTCATATGGTGAGGCTTATAAAAAATACATTCAAATTACATTCAAACTATTTAGCTGAAAAATATAACAACAGAAATAGAGGATACTCTAGCAGAACCAGCTAGCTGAAGTAGGCTAGATTATGACTATAGGTCTGCTTAAATTATAAATAATTCTCCAATATTTCTACCACCCTTATTTTAGTAGTTCCTTAATCAGTTCAATGGAAAATCTGTGAGTCATCTGTCAGTCCCCAAAGACTAACCATAAAATTATTTTAAGTGGAAATTCCCTACTGAGCCTATATTGTTTAAGGCAGAAACTGATTCAATCACCCGTAAGCTTCTGTAAAAATTAAATAAAACAACCTTATTAAAAGTTTAGTAACAATAATAATACTGCTATGAAATATTCAGACATTAAGCAAAAGCTCTATAAATAAGCTATGATCTATAAAATGATTGAAGTTGACAAATGGTGGAATGTTGTCATACCTTAGCTAACCTTTCCCCCTCATGGAGAGGGACTTCTCGTTTGAAGCTGTCATTTTTGTTGCCCAGCAACATAATGATGACATCATCAGTGGCTCCTTCCTGTCAAAGGCAAGATCACCACAGATTAAAGTCTTACGTGAGAGAGCCTTTCTCACTTCAACTTTTAAAGCGTTAGACCAGTTAACATGGTTTCAATTAACCAAAGCCTGTAAAACGCTGAGGCTAAAAACTGTCATAAGAGCCTTTCTTTGCTAGTGAATTATGACCAGTTCAGGTTATTGCCATGGCCACAGTTTGAAAGGAGGTGGGATGTTTGACTTCGCAAGAGGAGTTATTTTTGAGTTATTTTAATCTGAATCGAAAATCTTCAAACATTTGCTGCATCAGTTCCATCATTTAGATTTTAGATATATATCAGGGGTGGGCAAGCTTATCCGCAAAGGGCCAGTATGTATGCCAGTTTTCGGGATAACCCTAAGGTCAGCTGTTAAAACCCAGGTGTGAAGACTCTTCAGCCAATCAGTCCTCTAATTTGTGATCTAATTAGGGAGTTGCAGCGAAAACCTGCATACACACCGGCCCTTTGTGGATAAGATTGCTCACCCCTGGTATATATTGTACAATGGGAAATAAAAGATTCTGATTCTGATATGTATGTGTGTATGTATGTATGTATGTATGTATGTATGTATATATACTTCAGTTTTTCTAAGCATAGAAAAGCAAGATTCCTGCTGGACTTTAAAAGCAGCATTTTGATCAGTGTTCTGCTCCTTAATCTCTATACCTCCTGCTGAGACCAGCTGTGTCTCCCACATATCCATTATGAGTATTACCAATCCAGCAAGTGAAGTTGGGTTCGGAAGGCATTAAGAGAGTCTGGTAGAGTGGCAGATGCACCAGTATACCTGAATGCAGGACATCCAGTACTGGACACTGTTGAAACTTTTAATGCAAGTTATGTCGTACATGAGCAGCAGTCCCTGGGCTTTGCGTAAGATCTGTTTAGTAATACTGTGGTACCTGAGGAAAACAACACATTATAGCTGAAAGCATACATACTGTATAGACAAGCACTCACACAGTCACCCCACCAGATTCAGTTATTCACGAGTCAGTCTCGAACAATTAAATGGCAACATTTTTGGAGTTTGCCTAAAGATTGCAGAAATGCACAGAAGATGCGTAAGCCAAAATGATATAACAATACTGAAAATTCTTTGGATCTTACATTTGAAATATATATATAAGACACCCCTAACACTCAAGAATGTGAAGGGATGACTATACTGTAATATGCCGAAATACTTAACACGTGTATATGCAATTGATATTATGAACTTAAGAATAAATTCTTACCTCTCCTGTCCAGCAGTGTCCCACAGCTGCAGAAGGACACGTCTACCATCCACCAACAGAGACTGGATGCAGCTGTCAAGACCTGATATGCACATACATACACACTATGTGGACAGAAGGATATAGACACTTGGCCTTAATACCCACAGCAATTTTTATGACATCCCATTCTAAATCTACAGGCATCAATATGGATTTGGTCCTCTTATGAGGCAAGGCACTTATGTCGGACATGAGGGCCTGGCTTGCAATCTCCAATCTAGTGTTTCCTTCACTGAAACTAAGGGGCCTTTCCCAACCCCTGATGCATTACCTGAAACCATTATCCCTCCTCCATCACACTTTACAGTTTGCAAAATGCAGTCAGGCAGGTAATGTTTTCTTAGCATCCCCCAAACCCAGACCCGTGCATCAGACTGCCAGTCAGAGAAGTGTGATGCGTCACTCCGCAGAACATCCCACTGCTCCAGAGTCCAGTGGCAGCATGCTTCACACCACTCCATTCAACGCTTGGTACTGCACTTGATGATATGAGGCTTGCATGCCGCTGCTCGACCATGGAAGCCCATTTTGTGAAGCCTTTTTTTCTGAGCAAAAGTGCATTTACTACCCAGATAAATAGCATTAAGCATGTCCTTTGACTGCCTAGGGCTTTTGCACAATTCTGTCTATGCAAATACAGATAAGGCTATGAAATGTTCCCACATACTTAAAAGTTAAAACAGTGCTTTTGATAGCACTTTTGGTCAGGGTTTTATCCTGAATGTAACTTTTAACCTTCGTAGACATTGTACTGTTGCAGAAATATTCAATGCAAATGTTCCTAGGTCATAGAAACCTCAAGGTACAGACCTACGGACTGGGGACACTGGAGAATGCTACTTACCAATGGTGGCACAGTGGTCCAGCATGAACTCCCCACTCTGGATGCGTCTCATGAAGGAGGTCTTGCCTACACTGCTGCTGCCAACCAGAACTATGTTGTATAGGAGGTCCAGGTCTGTTACTGGTGGACTCCAGCTGCCTGTGGGGAGACAGCCAATAGCAAGCTGTCCGTTGTCCTTGGGCGTCACAGCAATTCCTCCACCCATGGCCCTGCATCCCTCTTTCCCCTTTTCTTCCCTATTGTTCTTTTCCTTTGCTGCCCCCTCCCTTTCACCTCCTCTCATCTCCTCCTCTGCCTCCTCATAAATCCGTATGGCTTCCATCCTGAGCTCCTTTTCCCCAGATACTTCCTCAGGTGTCATCCTGTGTCTTTCTGCCCCTTGCACTCTTTCCTTCACCCCCTGCTTGTCCGTGTCCTCGCTATTTATATATTGTATTAATAACTCCCCTTCTTTTGTGCTACACCTGGATGTATCATCTACCTCTTTCATATCTGACCCTCTGTTGCCATATTCAACTAATTCTGTCCGCAATTGGTTATCTTTGCAAGCCTCATCTCTCCTTTCATTGTCTTTCTCGCCCTGTTCCCCAAGAAGCTCCCTCTCCGTAACGTTCATGTTGCAATGGAGTTCATCTATCAAACTTTCACTATACTCTGAGAAACCTGCAGATGCTTGTTCATGTTCTGTCTGATCACTGCCTTTGACCTTTTGCTGCCCAACCTCTGTCTCTTCAGCCTTAATGGTCCCCTGAGCTGGTCCTTCATATGTACCTTCAGTCGCCATCTCTAGTCCATTACCCTGACATGCTAACAACTTTTCCCCATCTGCTGATATGTTTTGTTGTAGCTCCTCAGAACCATGATACTGCTTTAACACGGATGTCGTGTCCCATTTTTCATGGGAAGAGTCATTATTGTAATCTTCTAAACTCCTATCGGTGTGAAGGCTTTCCTCTTCACTAAGCTGCAGTGTTACTTCTCCCTGCCTTAGCCCTCTTTCACATGAGTCTTCTTGATCTATAAACTGCAATTCCGTCTCAGCAGCTGACTGTAAGCAATCTATTTCCGTATCTTCTATGCTGGGCCCCTTTGTGGAAGTTTCCCCATCTATGTGCTTACTGTTAGCTCCATAGTTCCTCTCATGCTTCTTACCCTTAGCGATCTCTACCTCATGATCCTGAAACTTGCTATTCGCGTTTCCCCTGGGAGATCCAAGGCTATTCGTATCAGACAGACTGGGGGAGGTCCCTACAACAAGGGCATTGGTTACAGCAGCTGGACATAGTCCTTTTTCTGAGGTGCTTCCAGTCTTTCCATCTCTAGTTTCAACATCTTGATGTTCTTCATTATTCTCAAATGTGTTTAAATATTCGGGTTCTTCCCTCAACTCAGTTAGTCTCACTATATCCATTTGCTCAGGAGCTTCTGTAATGTCACATTCTGGTAAAATACACTTGTTTTCTAGACTTCCCTTTAAGTCATGATCATCTGTTATAGAGCGAATGATTGAGTTGCTTTGGTCAGCAGCCTGCGGCATCTCTTGTGTCTTTGCTATATCCTGAGCACTTTCTAGATAATTGCATTCCATTTTATTTTGAGTTTCACTCTCCTCTGGGATGGTGTAAAGGTCATTAGCTAAGGCCTGGCTGATGCCTTGTCTTCGGCCAAACTCGTCCTCCCTCCATCTTTTCCAGTAAGTTGCATGGTCCGTCTGGCTCACCATCTCACCTCTGTTTCTGTACTCTGCGGACCCAAGCTCAGTTTCATTTGCTTCATCCCAAAGATCCCATCCCTCCATCTTCTCGTGACACCCATAATAGAACTGGTTCTGCCTTAGCAGCTCACTGGCAAAGATCCACTCATTGTCCTCCTCAGCTTCCTTGGAAGCATGGGGGTCACTTTCATTTTCAGATCCCCCCGTTTCCCATAGGTCACCAAATGCATCACTTATATGAGTCCTGTATTTGTATTGCAGGGTACATGGTAACTCTGCCCTAACATGCTCCTGGTCCTGATCCACCATCTCTGCCTCCTCACCCTCCTGGTCCTGGTTTACTCTCTCTACCTTCTCACTCATCTGGCCCATATCCAATACCTCTGCCTCATCAAAGTCCTCACCTGGATTTATTATCACTGCCTCCTCAGTCTCCAGGTCCCTATCTGGTATCACTATTTCCTCATCATCTTGCTCCTTATTCAGTACCTCCATGTCCTCTCCCTCCTGGGGCTTGTTCAGTATCTCTGCCTCCCCGCCCTCCTTGTGATTACTCTGTATCTGTACTGCATCACTGTTCCGTTCCTTATTCTGTAGGTAAACTTCCATATTATCCTGATCCTTATTTATTACCTTTACCTCCTCACTCTCCTTATCCACAATTAGTATCTCAGCCTCCACAGTATCCTGGTCCCTATTCAGGAACTCAGTCTCCTCCCCCAGTGTGTCTGCACTCAGTAAATCTGTCTCCTCTCTCTGCTCGTCCTTATGTGTTATGTCTGCCTCTTCCCTCTCCAGGTAGTTACCCAGGTTCTCTGCATCATTACTGTTCCTGCCCT
>JAODKN010000104.1:9282141-9296984 GCA_026774425.1 Petrocephalus zakoni | reverse complement strand
GCAGGGCGCTATGCGTCTCCCGTGCGTGACGCAAACGTGTAGTCTTCGCAGAAACCCATAGTTGCAGCGGCAATGTAACCTACGGAATGGGGAACATGCTACATTACACGTAACTATTCGAATAACTACAAAAGGAATACAATAAAAAGCACCCTGCCCATTTCAGTTAGTGAATAAATACAATGAAGTAATGAAAATGGGAGTTTTTGTCCAAAATGACCTACAGTTCCACGGATGTTCTCTACTTTATTTTAATTAGTGTCTCTAAATTGTAATACATATTATGCCGTGATTCCTGGGATATATTCAAAGCAAGCCTGTACAGGACAAGTGGTACTGGAAAATTAAATGATGGATTACTGATCCTTGAAATGTTATCACCCATATTTCCCTATGTTGTTACATCAGCATCTACCTACAGACTTAAAGGTGCTGTTGTTTCTAGATGATACATTACATGATCAGGGGCAGTCTTGTTGGGAAGACCCCATTATAGAAATTAATTGAAATAAATTATGCGATCTGGTTGGAAGGAAACGACTTTGACCTATAAAAATGTCCAAGAATAATCTCAAGTGGATGAATGTCCTACTTTCTGTACATGCTACCTTTCTTTAAAACTGAGGACAGATTACTACATCAGCCCTTAATGCCTGGAGCAATCACATAATCCTTTTTGCATTTGGGTCTGAGTACTCATGATTACCAGGTGAAAGGCATATATTTACATGATGAATCTGGCATAGTGTAGCATCAGTATGTAAACCAAGCATCTGACTCATACAGTTAAATGATCAACATGGCAATAGCTACATATTCAGAAAATGACTACAGAAACTAGCTTGTTCGATGTTACTTTTCATACACTGACATAGACTCAAGAGTTGGAAAAACCAAAGATGCCCATCAATTCCAGATTCATAAGTTAGAGTAAATGTCCCCAAAAATTTCTCTCTCAGGGCTAATTTCCCCATCAGCAATACAAAGCCAATGACCATACAGAGAACTGTTGTTTTCCTTCAAGAAAGAAATTTCACATGATCCATTTCTACAGTTTTACTAATGACAAAAATGATAGAAGTAAATTTTGGCTCCTAGGTCAAATTATCCGTCCATCCATTTTCCATAGCTGCTTGTCTAATGCAGGATTGTACTCTAGGGTCCACAGCCTATCCCGGAAGCAAAGGGCTCAAGGCAGGGAATAACCCAGGATGGGGCACCAACTCAAAGCAAGACCGTTCAAATAATATAATCCATCCATCTTCTAACTGCTTATTATGGTCTAGGCCATGTGGGCTACTGGAGCGTAATGCAAGAAATTGAAATTGTGATATCCAAATTTTTATATGAAATATGTTTTCAGTTCATATCTCTAATCAGGCCAGGCTCTAGCTCTCAGTAACAATTACATATAAAAAAGAAAAACTATATTGAGGCTGGTTGGACCAGCCTTGTGATTGGGTGGGCCAGGCCCACCCTGGCCCCCCCCGTGAAGCCGGGCCTGTCTCTAATGTACATATTTACAAAGGTTTCCACAGTAAAACAAACTGGAATAATATGATCTAGGATTCTTCAAGGGCTGTAGGTTGGGCGACACACCACAATTCAGGCAGATTGGTAAATCATTGGAATGAACTCATTTACATACAGAGGGAAACTTGTTCTTACTCTTATGCTGGTGGATAAAAGCCTAGAAGGCATTGCCTGACTGGTTTAAAATGTGGGCACGTTATCACTTGAATTATTTTAGGAGATACACTTAGGCCTTCTAATGTATGACAAAGGTTATGCAAATTTCCCCGAGACTGGATTTCATAGGAATTGGGGCAGGCTTTTTTGTCTGAGGTGAGGCAGTAGCCTCAAGTACTTTACAGCTAGACATTAAAATGATGTAAAAATGATTTACTACACAGTTACACCACTGAGGCAACAGGGAGTGAGCATAATAGTAAGCAGTGGTGCAGGAAGTACTTACAACTTAAGTGAGAGCAGAAATAGTACAGCTGAAGAAACAGGCAAAAATATATTCCAGTAAAAGGTGAAGCACCCCACTGCTATTTCCACTTAAGTACTTCCTTGTAAATATACTGAATATATTACATAAAAGTAGTTGAACTTGTAATCCTAGATGCAACCATATAATATGGCATAAATGTGTCTACTGTATGTATATTTTGTTAAATACAAAAGTCCAGGCGCGACAGTGCACTCTGTGGACAAAAGCATTGGGAACCTGACCATTACACCTGCAGGGATGTTTATGAGATCTCATTCTAAAGTCATACGCATCAATGTGGAGTTGGTCCTCCCCTTTGCAGCTATAACAGCTGCCACTTCTGGGAATGGTTTACACAAGTTAATGGAGCATGTCTGTGGGAATTTTTGCCCATTCACCAATAAGAGCATTTGTGAGGTCGGGGACTGATATTGGACCTGAAAGCCTGGCTCGCAATCTCTGTTCTAGTTCATCCCAAAGGTGTTTGATGAGGTTGAGGTCAGTGCTCTGTGCAAGCCAGTTAGGTTCTTTCACAACAAACTCACCCAAAAATATCTTTATGGGACTTGCTTTGTGCACTGGGGCACAGTCATGCCAGATCAGGGCCTTCCCCAAACTGTTCCCCAAACTAAGCTGGAAGCATAGAACTGTCCAAAATGTCCTGGTATGCTGAAGCATCCATGAAGTTCCTGGCGCACAGTTCTTGTGCTAGGGTTAATGCCAGAGGAAGTTTGCATCCAATGACCATGCTTGAATTCACTGAGCATGAGTAATTCTATTTTGTTACTTTCATCCACTAATATTTAGGATCCACTAAAAGAAAATATCCGTCTTCAAAACAGGTTGGTGTCACCCTTAATAGTGAATACAATATATGAACCATAAAACTTGTAAATAAAGTTGCCTATTACACAGGAAAACAAAGATTTTGCTACTGAAAGTAAAACATGTGATTTACATGAAATCAACTGTGCCGAGTCCAGATCTGCACTCAGAATTTTCCTAGAATGTCCAGATTTTAAGTTATAGGCATAGTATTGTTTTGTGATTCTTTGTTACACGTATTGTTGCATGGCAACATAACAGCTGGTTTTTGTCATGTGTGTGCCCACTATTGCCTCGTTTGAAATACATTTCCTGCTTGCATTCATGCGTCTGCATCATCTGTGCACATTCCCACAGAGCACACGATGTAGGCCGCGATTCGGGGCCGGTGAGCTGATTTCAGCTCAATTTAAGGCAAGACGGGCCACAGGCCGCTGTAACCCAAACATGATGGGTGACTACTGTTGGTTTCTGCAGCGGGCAAAAGCAAGTGTCTAAAGCACTTTTGAACAGTACATTGTCTTGATTTAAGTCTCAGGTGAACTACTGTTTTTACTGTGTTGCAACGAATACATTTTTCAAACATCACACCATTGTAAGGCAAACTTTTCTTATGTAAGGTATTTCTACAACAAAAAAGTAATTTTTGATCCTGCATGCATAACTTAAGATATTGCTGTGATAGAAAAAATGCTTTTTCAGATTTCAATTCAGCGCAATAGAATTAATGTAGAACACATGGATTAGACAAAGTAGCAGACAGAAATTTTGTTGTGATTCAGTGTAATTTACACGTACATGTGGAGTCTGTGTGTCTGCTTGCGCATTTTGAAAATATGTCAAGTTTACAATGCTATGATAAGCATGTACCACATGGTTAAAAGAGGCTTCTTACGTCTGTGTGATGTAAATGTTCACCTTTATCCTGAATGCTGATTGAAAAATTGTAAGATATACAACTTTAGTTTGTGTTCCTTTATAAAATGTAGAACGTTTACAGGTAAGTAATTTGATCAAATTGGTTGATAAATTTAGACCAGCGCGTAATAGGTTATTTTCAGTTAAATCTTTGTAATGCACAAGTATCTGGCAAATTCCTACAGAAATGCCTTGCAACATATTTCAGAACAATAACCATTGACGGTATCAACATAATCTGTAAAAAATCATTTTGTTAAGAGGACAGAAACATCAATAGTCAAAGTAATTTCCTTTCATGATTACTCCGCAAGCTCTACACTAGTCTGCTCCGCAATAATCCAGTTGTGTGATTGATTGAAGTCTTGAGTTTAACACAGGGAAGCGAGTGTAAATAAAATAAAATAACATAAAATAAAATAAAATAAAAGCCTTTTTTGCCAGACAAACAATATAAACAAATAAAAGCAGAGAAACATTTACTGGGAAATCGGTGAGGACCCGACACCAAGGAACAGCTACACCACACACCGAAAAAGCATGCATTATTTTAGATACCCTTCCGGGAAAACATGGATAGCAACACATTGCCATTAAAATGTGACATGAATGTTTTGCTGACTTTATAGGCCTAGCGCCTATAAAATCTGGGCGCACCAGATTTTTATCTTAAAAGGATAGATAGATGCCCCTGGTGTGCCATTTTCACTACTATTCCAAAAAGAAGAAATTATGATTTCGTCGTAAAATAAGCAAATTACACACCGAGAAAAAAAAAGTAATCTCAAAAGAACCGAAATATACCGAAACTGTCGTAGGTGGCTAGGTCTATCTAAAAACGTTTCCATATGAAAGGCGTGATAACCCGTGCTAATGTAAATGGTCAACTCTGTCGCTCACCTCTTAGTGCTGCTCGCGAGAAAGTGCTTAGACATTGCATTGTATCAATAACCTCTTAATGTGTGTCAATAATCGCAAATAAATTCAAGAGTCAACCCTGCAGGGCATTTCACCACAAGAAATAGAATAATCCAAAATAGCATGTAATCATGTATTTCTCCTTGCACAGGATTAGCAAATATTGCAGAACTAAAAGGGGACATCACACAGCGATCAGAAACATTGATATTATTATTATTAATAATAATAAAAACAGGCATTGGTAAAATGCAAAATTTGGCAACTAAAAAAAACTACAGTAAAGCTGAGTACTGCACACAAGGAAATCTACACCAATTCTTGGCAACACACAAACTGTACCGCAGAGATTTTATACTCACGCATACAAGAAAATAAAATAAGCAAGATGGAGAAATTAAAGATTTAAGGATTTTCCTTGAAAGTGACGGACTTAAGTTACACACAAATTACAGGGCTAACTTCTTAGGAGTTGGCGACTCTGCTCGGTCGGTAGCCTGAATCACACACCGAGACACAAGTTAACAGCACGTGTTATTGTGTTTGCAGCAGCTTCTGATTGGGACACAGTTACTTAGCACATTGCTGGATTAAGGAGCACCGCGGGAAAAGACAGGGAACCAACCTGCTGCTCACGTGTTTGCTGCACCCCAACCCGGAAGTGAGTCCGAAACTACGGAAGCCGAGATAGCCCAAGCCAGGCGCCACTGCACTCTTCGTAATAAATAGAAAAATTATTGAAAGAAGTTCGAAGATAAAATGTGAATTAAATGTTTGAATCCTAAAAGAAGAAATAACAAGGAACCAAGGTGCATTGCCAAAATGCTATGTTAGCTATGCAGAGGATACTGGTTCGCGTTATGTCAGGTTACTTAAGATAATCAACCTGGTTCCTCTGTCTCTGCTAATTCTACAGCGACGTCTGCTGACTGCTGGGAGCCTTCGAATAGTCATTAATAGCCAGAATCCAAGGATTTTGTAATTAACACTGTAACAGAAGTGATGCTAAATGCGAGACCGGCAGCAAATGAGGTCGTACCTTTCCGGAACGTAAATCCACGAGTGGGAAGTAATTTTATGATTTCTTTTTTAAAAAAAAAAAGAAAGAAAGCTTTTGACATATTAATTATCACAATTATATCAAGAAAGCAAAAGTTTAAAATATTGTCAAGAATATGTCTACACTTAAAGTATAATAAAACAAATAAAAATAAAATATAATAGGCCATATCATTATTACGGTTTATTATTCAATTATACAAACATCACAGTCTCTTTGTATTGATAACATGTGATCAGGTAAACTGAGCACTTACAATTTTAATATAATTAAAGAAATTCACAGAAAATTAAGATGTAAATAACCCTGGAAGGTAAAGATGGATGTAAATAGGGCGTGAGGCCATTGAAACAGTTATTAAAACAAACTGAGTGAACAAAAGCACTGAGGTGGTACTGAGGTGGAGGTCTGTATTTCCCCAGTGATGAGGCTGTGTCAGGCTTTCATGTAGTGGGTCCTTCTTGTATCAACTAGCATTAGTGTTTTTGCACGTAGTTCAAAGTGTTTGGAGTGATTAAGGCCTGCTATGAGCGGCACATGTGCCCTTTACTCTGTCATGTTTAACGATAGCTTTGCTGCTGAGACTTTTATCTTGCCTCTTGTGTTTCACCTAGTTCAGGGAAGTGGTGTTTTCATCTTGACCTCAGCCCTTTGTGAGCTTTATTTGAGTCAGACTTTTTGTTTTATTTGAAGCTCCTGAAACACACCATCACCCGACTCTCACGGAGGAGGCTGTTTTTTTCTGATCAGATTAGTACAGCACATTCTGTTCTCTTTCACTTCCTGATGGCTGCATAGCCCCACATGAACCCGCCCTCCTCTGCTACTCTTCTCTCTCTCTCTCTCTCTCTCTCTCTTTCTTTCTTCCTTTCTCTCTCTCTTTCTCTCTCTCTCAACCATGAAGCAGAGGGAGACCAGAGGAATATATATAAAAAAGTCAACTTCTTGACTATATGTGGTGCAATAACACCATTAATTGTGTGAATCACATTAGTTATTCAGTGCTATAAAGCACTTTTTAATGTACATTTTGATGTACTTTTTTTGGTCTCTACACATATCTGTTGTGTCACCCAGTCTTTTTTCCCCTTTGGGCACTGAGACAACTGAGATTCGATCCTCTGTCCCCAGTTACATTTCCAAGGCAGCCGCCTCTCCAGCATCTGGATGGCAGGGCAGCAAATGATGAGTTGTGGCTTTGGGAGATTTCAGTTACCAATCTGACCCCCAGGGCTGTACATTTTTTAAAAGTAAATAAACAAAAAACCATGTTTGGTACTCACAAAAAAAGCAAAATAAAAAAAAGCCATCAGATCTCCCGACGGCTCTAAGCAGGAGGCAGGACCAGAGTTGCCTAATGACATAATTACAACAGTGACAGGGCGGATAAGCTGTGCTGGTTACTTCCATAGATAGATGTAGTAGAGGAACACAATGTAACCAAGGTGAAATCTCATCTGCCCACACTAATCTGCAGGGAATGTCACTGGACCACCCGAGAGGGTGCAACGAGCACCAGAACCTGGCCGAATAAGCCACCACCGGGCCATGTGTGTGCTCTTTCTCACTCTAACACACACACTCGTACATAGTGTTCCTGTCTCTTTTTTTATCTTTCACAGGGCCGTTAGTATCTCTGATTGGTGTCCTACTATAGCTGGAACAGCTGGGGCCCTCATGTTGGCTCAGTCTTATGTTTACATTACTGTAATACAGTTCCTGCAGTCCAATATAATGCTATACATTGCTGGTACACTGGCATTATAATGTTAATATTTTTCTGTTCGCTACTACAATCTAGTGCTGCAGTGCGGGTATGTTACTGCTCTATTAATGTTACACATTGCTGCTTCATTGATGTGGAACTAAATAAGGAAGAAATAAGTTTTTTAAACAACTGTCTGCTCCTGATGTGTGCATGTTATCATTGATAAGTAATGCAGAATACATTGTAAAATATGAATGAAATGTATTTAGGAAGTACAGAGTTTTTTTACACATTACACATTCATTCCCCCTGGATGAATTAATTCTTTTTCCTGCTGTTACTACTAAGGAAAAGAGAAACACATTTAGGATAGATTAAATAGAGGTTTGTGCGAGTGTCCTGAAAGACGACAAACGATGTTTTCACCTCAGGACTAAAGCATTTAGGCTCAGAACGCAAAGGGAATAGTGGAGTCCGTTAATGTGAGTATAAATCCTGTACTTGCTTTCATCCCACTATGTTCTCAAATGAATTTTCAGAACATTTATCGTTTTAACTATTTGGTCAGTGCTGGGCTGCTGTCAGTCTGGAAGCCCAAGGGATGGGACATCCAGAACTGGACCCCAGGCCATCATGGGCACACATGTAAGGACAATATAGAGTCATCAGCTTACTCAAAATGCATGTTTTCATACAGAGAGAACAGGCAAACTCGATATACAGGGAACCAGGATAGGAGTCAAACCCACAGCCCTGGAGGTGTGAGGCCACAGTGTTTACAAGGTTTCAAATCATATTTATTATCTGTCACCAACATCTTTCTTGTATGAGCTTCCCACCACTCTGCCATCACTGAGATTAGAGCCAACAACCATCTGATCGTGTGCACCATGGTCTGACCCACTGAGCCACATTTACACTTATGTTTGCATTTATAGCATTTGGTAGGTGCACTTAACCAGAGCAACATACATAAGTGCTTAAAGACTATTAGTGAATACTTCGAAACTGGTTCAATAAAACCCAAGCTAATAATACTCTAATCTGTCTAAAACTCTGTTTGGGGAAATATAGGTTTTCTTTTGTTTTTTTGTTTTGAAGAGTACAATACCGGAAGTGCTAATCCAAGTACTTCTGAAAGAGGTAGGTCTTTAATTGTTGTTTGAAGATACCCAATGACTCAACTGTTCAGAAATCTAAGGGGAGTTCATTCCACCACATAGGTGACAAAAGAGAGAAGAGCAGTGATGCATGTCTTCCTTGCACCTTGAGAGATGGTGAAACCAGTCGATTAGTGCTGGAGTATCCGAGAGTGCAGGGTGTGATGAGGCTTCCTCTTTTATTTAAAAAATGAATAAGAAATATATCGTACATATATTAATAAAATGTATTGTTAAAGTGTCGCCATGGGCACACTTGGATGTAGGCGAAAACACAATGCTATACAGATGGTCCCCGAGTTACGATGGTTCGACTTAAGATTCTACGATCTAACGACAATGAAAGCAATATGACAACATTGTAAAATTTTTTTAAGTATTGCGTGGTATGTGGTACGATACTTTGGGACGCTGCCGGGATGTGCACATCTCCTGCCTTGGGAGATGCCTCACTCTCGCCAGCAATCAGCAGAGTTCAGTTGTCTTGGTGTTAGAGGGTCATCGGAACGCATCTCCATCGTAAGACTGGGACTACCTGTATAGTGATTGATAGAGTACTGAACTGAGTGTCCTTATACCCTAATTTCACTGTGTTCCCCAAGTAGATATTATTATGATTGTCTTAAAACATCTTAACATTTTTATATAGGAATGCTTCAGGTTTGATGACTTAAGTCAGGTTATTGGGTAATTGCCCCCAAACTCATATGGCTTTCATTTTCTCTGGGATATTTCTGACCTCAAGGTCTACCACTGACTGGCTCTTTTCCTTATCATAGCCTCCTGCAATTATTGTGTGTGTGTGTGTGTGTGCGCGCATACTTGTCGGAGTTTTACTGACACTAACAAGATCTGATGGTAGAACAAAAAATGGGAGATAACCAATCAGATTGTATAAGAGTCGGGTCCAAACAACCACCGGAAATGGGGGCCAAGATATCTGATTGGTTGGTCTGACATCTGACGCAAGATCCGATTGGTTATCTCTCTTAACCAATCAGTTTTTGTTCTGCCCTCAGAACATGATTGTGTAAGTAAAACACCATGAGCGTGCACGTGCTCATTCACCATGCTTTTTCCATTCCAGCGCATTCCCACAACCAACTTTAGGGTTCTCTGGGCCTTCCTACAGCCAGGTGGAACCACACCAAGTAGAAATGTACTTCCACACCTTTGGGTGGCGTTGCATTTCCTCAGATTGTCATTACCAGCTCCCAGGTAAAACCCATACTCTGATGAAACAAAGGAGCACTTTCAGAGGAGCGCACGTGTTCACCCGAAAAGCTGCTGTCCCTTTTGAGAGCTGAAGAGTTGCAGAAGCATGAGTCAACGTGAAATCACATTATCAGGTTACACGGTCTTTTAGATGTCAGCTGCCCAACTGGTAGACACACTAGTGATGTGAGTACGTTTCCTGTGTCTGCATGCCTGTAAAAGTTGTAAGTTTTGTGTTAGTCAGAAAGCTGTCATTGTGTACTCAGGTATCAGGCGTGTGCGCACAGACATTGCTGAAGTTCACTGTCTTGTACCAGATAAAGTACTTCTGCCTCTATTGTATTTATTGTGATGTTTAAAATGTTGTCAACGAACTATGGCTCTGAAAAATGACTTATTTGGACTGCAGGAAACAAAGTCAAGTGAGATGAACTGTATGAGCCATGTATACTGTGTATAATGGGAGAAAGATATATACTATCTGTAGATGAGGAGTGAGGGATGGCGAAATTAAGGTGTCCAGTATAGTTCTTCCAACCTCTTATATTGATTAGAGTTGTGAGGGAAACTTGAGGCCTATCCCAGGCCCAAAGGCTACACGCTGCACAGGATGCAAAACCGTAATTTCCATGTGAAATCCATAACAGCTACAAAAAGAAAAAGCATTTACAGGATGAAGTACACCAGCAAAAATCTACATTTTCCAGTTATATTTTGAGTGAAGTGTTCCCCAGTGGTTTCCCTATTTTCCCTATTGGGATTTTTGTACACACCTCACGATTAGATTTTTTTTCTGTCAAAAATGGTTTCCAGAAGGTTTTTATCCAAATCTGCTGCCAAAGGACAGTTATTGTTTATTATTTATAATCAGGCTCATGGAGGACAGATCAGACCTTCAATTTGTGCCACTGAAGGCTGATTAGGCTTCTCAAGGTTATGATGGAACAGTGTGACAGTTTACATTTCCATTTATATCTCACAACCTGAAAACATCTGCACAGAACATCACCAACTGTTAAAAGTATCGTATTTGTGCCACGTTCTTATAACACAATGTAAAGACCAATATTAAGTGATCTGCTTGGTGGTCTTCAAACAGTTTGATAACTGGATCCAACTGACTGACCATGCTAGACACTGGATGTAAAATGGAATAGGTCTTGGTGTAAATACATTAATGTTAGTTTAATTATTTTCAATTTCATTAAAAGAAATATGTCAAATGACACCACAAGCCCAGCTCCAGCTTGCTCTTCAATGTTGTAAGTACTGCATCAAAGCAGTGTAAAAGCTATCAATGAAGTCCCGCTGAAGTTGCAAGTCCTTTATCAGCAGATCAGAACAGATCATATATGAGATTGTGGCTTTACCATTCCTCCTTATTAACCTAATTTACAATCTGAGGGATTTTATGCTGGGCAGCGTGGTAGCTAAGTGGTTTGGATGGGTTTGACGCCAGGCCCCAGCTATATTTGTACAGAAATGTATGGTCAAATTAATTGCTATCTCTAAATTATTGTGGGTTATTGTGTGTGTTCCAAGTGCACTTCAGCGTTGTTCTTTATTAAGTGATTATAGAAAATGAATGGATGATTAAATACCAAGTAAACTCAACCCAGGGCTCATAAAGTAACCTGTAGGAAACAGAAAGTCACTTTTCGTGCTATTTAATGGTAGATTGTTATCAGGGACCATGAAATTTGCCTTGTCAGTTTCTGACTTTATCTGGTAGATGTGGTTATATGTTTATTAATTTGGCTGAGCCTTTTATTTAAAGCAACATACAACCGAAAAAGCAGAGTAAGCCAGTCCCTGGAGCATCTGAGCGTAAGGGTCTCACTTGATTGGCCCGCTGGTGTTCCTGCTGATCATAGGAGCGTAAGGGTCTCGCTTGATTGGCCCGCTGGTGTTCCTGTTGATCATAGGATTTGAACCAGCAACCATCTGATTGGAGACAGAAATGATTTGTGAAATCTTGTTACAAATTACAAATACTTGCTCATAAAATGTAACAGAACAAAACACAAAATACTGGTTTGAGAAAATATATTTTAAATACAAGTAATTAAAAATTTGAAAATACATATAAAATAGTAGCAGTACATTACAAATATGTGTACCATTCCAGCCCTAGTAATGTGTAGTATTTACAAAACATACAGCTTGCCCTAGCTTTAAGTAGAATAATAATTTTGTGATATAGTGTTAATTGTGCAGTGAAAAATGACTTTTGTAACATTAGTAACATTATGTGAGCTCAACAGGCTGCATCCACAGCAGGGAGTTTGGCTTGGAGGGGGGGTATTGTGGTTCTGGCCCACAGAATTCGTGCCGGTGACTGACAGGGGTGTGTGCAGGTGCTTGGGCAGGGAGGCACACCAATGCCATCTTAAATTAATGATCATAATGTGTGAATTTCCCGGTTTGTCTTACAGGGTGCCAAATATGCTCAAACTCAAAGAAGGAACTGCCTGAGCACGCCTGCTGAAAGTAAGGAGAATGCCACTAGCAGGCTAGCAAGTTAATTCCTAGAGTCCTAGAGCACAGCACTGCTGTTTGCTGACTGTTCTGTTTTTCTGTCCTATAATGACATTCAGTGAGCAATATCTGATAGGAAATTTTACTACAAACTTTACCTTGGCACCGCAGCAGCTGGGCCCAACACGACGTGCCACGTCATTGACTTGCATCTAGGCGAAGACGGTAATAAGTTATATATTTTGGTTAAGTATTATATTGGCAACACTTAAGGCCATGTTTTTAGTAATTTATAAACAGATTCATAGCAAATAGTAATGCATTGATAAAGCATTATTGACATGGCTATAAATATTTATCTAATGGCATAACACATTATAGCCATGAGTATTATGCATTATGGATACTTTATGAAGCTCTCATGCACTATAGATACCTTCATAATGCATTACAATGGCCGATACAGGCCTTAACAGTGCTTTGTACTGCATTATAAAGGTATCTATAGTGCATTATAGATGAGAGCTTCATAATGCATAATACTCATGACTATAATGCATTATGCCTTTTTAGAAATAGATATAGCAGTGTTTATAATACTTTATGTATGTGTTACAATGAGGTTAGAGCAGTTATTAGGCTTTATGAATATGGGCTTCACAGAAAGTGTTACCAACATGTTTTTTAAATACGTAAAATATT
Organism: Petrocephalus zakoni; assembly: GCA_026774425.1. NCBI lineage: Eukaryota > Metazoa > Chordata > Actinopteri > Osteoglossiformes > Mormyridae > Petrocephalus > Petrocephalus zakoni. The sequence goes on along the minus strand of JAODKN010000104.1, from coordinate 9,284,004 downwards.
ATCTCTAATATTTTAGCAGCAAATTACTGATTTTTTCCGTCCAACAAAATACAATTAACAAAATACTCAAATGTAATCAAATACGTATTTTAGGTACGTCTAATTGAATTACTGCCCACCTCTGATTGTAGGCACAGAATCCAACCCTGCAGAACTACACTACTATTAGCCTTTGTAGGAGGCTGTGAGCCTGCTTGGTTTACATTGTGCATCACCTGGACACATTAAATCAGAGGTATGGGGAGCTACCGAGTTGGCGCAGGGGGGATGGTGGAGCCCCTTGATATATTTGGCTGGGCAGGGGGTGGATAGAATTTACTGAATGGGTGCTAGGGGGGTGTGATTGACTAGGAATGTCTTAAAGAGCAACCACTCTGCTAAATCAAGCTTACATGCAGCTGATTATTACTCTCACTATAAGATTTTAAGACTGCAATGGATTAGCTTTTAGCTACTTTTTAAAATACATATGATATGGTGAAATAGGTCCCACTGCTGTTATTGTATTTCAAGAAGTCTGTCACATAAGTGTCAGGATAGAAAGCATGCGGAGCTTCACGGCTGAACAAGATGAGCAACAAAAACTGAGCAAACAGAGAAACATGCTCTCTGCAGCACTGCGCAGATGCGTCCCGGTGTTAAAGTGAAGCTACAGATACAGGCAACACAGTCTGTGCCCATGTGTGGAAAGATTCTGATGCAGCCACAGGTGATGTCATAGGTCTTAATGTTATGTCTGAATGTTTAAATCGTGCAAGCTGCCTGCCATGAGGAGGTGGGGCGCGCTCATGATGCTATAGAGATATTATTCAGCACCAGACACTGGGCCCAAATACAGACAAATCACAGAAGATTACCTGCTATGGTCTAGACAGAATTAGATAGAAATGGCAGAATTGCATTGGGTGGAAAGCCTAATGGCCTTATTCATTAGCCCTGCACATGAATCCTGTAGAGATGCAGACATCTGTAGAAATAAAGTTGAGGATTTAGCTCCAGCAAATCTACACACACAACTTAGCATAACGTGAGCAAATCTGTTTCAATAATTGCTACAGACACAACTAGGAAGACCCCAAGCTGTAAGTGTTGTCAGAGGGAAGCATTTTTACATTGTGCTGACTAGTAAATACACGGTACCATTTCTGGCCCTGGCAGAGCACACTGAGTGCTTCATGTGAGACAAAATAAATCAATTAAAAAATTAGGCAACGACACAATAAAATTGTTCAAGCTGTATGATTACTTTCTGAAGCCAGGACCCCTGCTTGAATTTACATCTATCACTGAGGGGTTTTACTGGAGTCAGAATAATGACATTCTTGCCACCTCATTCCGGTTTCCCCTTGGAAAGTTTGATTAGAATGGGTTTTATTACTTAAATGTTCTACAATTGAAATGTAACTGCTTTGTGTTATTTTCATGTCCCTGATACATGTAGTCTTCCCACATACAGTTTAAAAGCAAAATAGCACATGATACGTTACATATGATGGCCTGGAATGCTTTTATGTACATTTTGTTACTGCTCTCACCTGACTGCCAGGCAGGATCACTAACGTTGTTGGCTGTGGTTACACCCGTCCATTCACCCATCGAATATGCAAACTCAACACACACAGAGCTGGGGGCAGCAATCAAATCCATACTGTAGAAAATGTGAGGCTACAGTCAGGGATGTGATCTGCGTTTTTGGGACCCCACCTTGTGAAATGTTTCAAAAACTAAATAAATGCTTCACCTTCTCCAAAATAAGGAACATGTTTGTTTTATATCTAGTGTGGTGACCCCTCTGAGAAGTCTGAGATCCAGCGACCAGAATCTCCTCTTAACTCCTCGCTCTAGACTCAAGCGTAGAGGTGA
>JAODKN010000104.1:9261325-9282041 GCA_026774425.1 Petrocephalus zakoni | reverse complement strand
TGTAAAGCACTTTGGTCAGTCTTATGGCTGTATGAAATGTGCTATATAAATAAAGTAAACTTGAAACTTGAAACTTGGTGACTGTTGGTGACCTACAGGGGGCCCCCAAATCTCTAGGGCCCCATGTCAATGCTTGGTTTGTGGTGGTGATCACCCTCGTTAACTGCAATAGTACCCACTGAGCTACCTTTCTCATTTCGCTTCTTGTTTTACTCATTATTTTTTAATTGGTATGAATGTACTATTAGACATGGAGCAATAATCTTTAAAAGGAGAAGTGTGTTTGATGTGGAAACCGCATAGCACCGAAAGTCAATTCTACTTCGTTTCATCCAGGAATGAGAACTTAAGTGTGCGGTTTTGTAACAGACGGTGTGGAGAACATGGTGTTTTGTTCTTCTGGACTCACACAAGTGTTTTGGTCCAGCCTGGCAGTGCCAGATCTCAGCCTCAGGGATGGAGGAACAGCTAGCTGAGATCTGAGTGGGCCCAGCCAGAACAGACTGTCCTGACCCCCAACAGCCCACTCTTTAACCCATCTGAACCTTCTCAGTTTGGGAAGCACGTTTGTATATCCAGACTTCATTCCTTGTGTTAAGAATGTGGTATCACGCTACCAGCCAACCAAAACATGAAATGCACCTTGAAAAGCAGAGTCATAACCCTAAAGAAAGTCAGTAGCATACGGATGCCATTTTAGAATGGTTCTCTTATAGCTAAATGTATTTGAGGTCACGGACTACATGAGGTTATCTGGTCAAAAGCAACACAGGTGATAAGAGCTAGCTGAATTGCGCATTGCCTGCTGTGTGTCATCGAAATTTAAGTGTTATTTAGTGACTCAGGTAGGGACCGAACTGTGCACTCAGTTCTTTATAATGAAAACAGCTTTTCTTATTGCTTCCTCTAGTCTGGGTATCTGTCAGATGCCTGTATAGTTTGATGACTGCATTTTAATTTCAGTTCTGTTGGCATTCATAGAATAAATAAAGGAAATAAAGTGGTTGTTTGCCCTGGTCGCGACACCGAGAACGGTGTGTTCAAAAGCAGTTTTCAGAAAAATAGATAGGAGATAGGAGTGAAGTGGAGGCCAGGATTGTTTGACAAGTACTGAAGGTCCCGGTTTAAGCTTTTTATATAATTTTTATATATATATTTTAGAAACTATGCTTATAAAATTTAATAACACAGTTTAATATTTAAGTTCCGTTAAAATAGTATTTTTATATCCATCCATCCATCGTCCATCCATTTTCTCAATTAATCTTTATTTATTTTTTTGTTTATTTATATTCCCCAAGGGTTTACAAAGTGCTTTACAGACATTTTAAAAGAAGAAGATGAAAGGAATTAAAATAAGCACATAAGAGATAACAATAAAAAAAATACCACCAAAGGTGCAGGACTTTGACTACCCACGTTTGGTGTAGGGAACTTTAACCTCTACCCCACTTGGGACTGTAGCCCCTACCTCACAGGGGACTCTAACCCCTAGCTCCTCAGGGGGGAGAGACTCCCCATACTCACTAAAATAAATAAATTACATAACTGATTATAATGCATGCATAAAATAACAGAATTACTTGATTATTATATGCATATTATATGTCATTATCATATAATTATTATATGATTATTATATGCATATTATATGTAGAAAAGATACATTTTCTATGTCCGCTTAGAATGCTAATCCATCGTAGTTATTTGTACAAGACACACGTTATATTAAAGGCATCGGTTATCTGTTATTTACAACATATTTAAGTTTCATTCATCATTGAAACTACTCAACAGTAGCTAGAGTATAAATAAGCTATATTCTCCTACATAGGTTGTATATAAGAAAATTATAGTTTCTAAACTACAGTATAGAATATCTGAAGATTGTGGCATTTTCATTTTACAAATTACTTTCATTGGTAACACTTTACTTAAGGGGCCACAAATAATGCAGTAATACATGCTTAGTAAATGCATTAATTAACCATTAACTATGCGTTACTTCATCATTAATTAATTCACGTATTCTTTGCAGGAACTTTATTAGTTAGTTCATTAGTTAATCATTAACTAATTTATGTTCATGATTAGTACTTCAGTAGTCAATGAGGTACTACTATGATTTGTGGCCCCTCAAGTAAAGTGTTACCCTTTCATTTTTGGCTTAACAAAATTATGCAACAACAAATCCAGAAAATATTTTGTAAATAAAATCTCAAAACCTCAAAAATTCCTCAATCCCACTTGCAAAATAAATGTCATAATAAACCGATAAACAACCGATACACATTTCCAGTGTACTTTGAAATTTCTAATTCAAAAATGTAGATTATTAATTGATTTAGAGAACTAAATAAACAATTCTTGGTAACAAGTTCTACAAATAACATAAATGCTGCTAGAATATATGGTGTATTGCAAAAATATAACGGAGAATTCTGTCAAAGTAAGTTTTGCTTTTAAAAGTCCTTTTTTTTAAAAAAAAAATCTACATATGTTAGTTGAATTCCTCAGCTTCCAGCATTTTTAAATACTAGCAGATTAGAGAGACACAACCGTGCGCGTCTCCCTGCCACTTCCCATTAGGCTGCCTGACGTTGCATGACAGTAATAGATCATTGTTTCTGTTGTTTATTTTCCTAAATTCAGTTTGGTAAGTAATGTCCTCTTCTCAAATTCTCCCACAAACACCCACGTCTTCAAGAGAAGAAATACATTAGAGGCCCCATCTGGCTTCTTCCCAGGAACCTTGTCCCGTCAGAAAAACTGATGCCCTCCAATAAAATTACTCCCCAGCAGTTTTAGTACTTTTACTTTTTAGTAAGAATCTTTCATTTTGTCAGTTTAATTATATTAATCATATGCCTTCCTGAGCATAACCCCATCTACCCTTCCCAGTACCTATGAGGCTGGGTTACCTCAAAACATTGCATGTTGGTTTAATTCTCCCTTCTTTCGCCACCCCCGTGTGCATACCAGCGCTTTCGTGTTTGCACATTCTACTTTACTCACTTCTGAGGTACACAGATACACACAAAGGTGTAAACAACGCTTTGGGTCAGAGTGCAGGGTTTGCCACTTAAGGGCCTTGCTCCAGGGCCCAGCATTTAGGTGACTATTCTGCTGACAATGGGCTGTAAACCGATGACCTTCCGATCACAGACACCGGGGCCTGACGCGCTTAGCCGCACACTACCCCCACCATGCACTGCACTGCAAAGGCTAAGCATAGGAGTAGTGAGGCCGGGAACGTGTATAGCAAGGCAGAGTGAGGCACAATGAATAAAACTCAGACGGGGTGTAATAAGGTGGAATTCCCCATTCTGGTGGCTTCGAGAAACAGCTTCTCTTTCTTACTGTGGCTCTAATACAGAATAGTGGCTAAACAGAGCCCTACAGTGACTCACATTGTCCAGGTCAACACTTGGCACTTGTGGAGTCAGTGCGGGGGCGCAGTGTCCTCGGTGGTTAGCGTACAGACAGCACATAAAAAGCCAGAGATTCTGGATGGCATCTGTCAGATGGAGGTGCAGCAGTGTCAAGCTTGATTAGCTGAACCCCCAACTGAATCCCTACCAATATTCCTATTTGGATTTAAAATTTACGTTGGAGAACGAATAACATTCAAAAAAAAGGAAAAAAGAGAAAACTGTTCTGATGTTCTGAATCCATCCACGAAAAAACATTTTGTAATATAAACAAGATATTAAAGTAAAAGTACTGTGCCGTACATTTAACTAATTAATTGTTGTTGTTCACTTTTTCACTATTCACTATTAAGTGCCCAAAACAGATAATTGCTCCAGCAGGATGGGACATGCTATATACAGTGCCTTTGTATCTGAACAGAGGCGCACTAAAATTTTATCATGTTAGTACATATATATTCTCAAAAAAAAGAGGAAATAACTTTGTAAAAAAACACTTTCCTGTCTTTAAAAAAAAAAACTCTCATGTATTTTTCCACCCCGATTACACTAATAAAAACAATGCACCCCGGTAAGTGTCGAGATCCTGAATATGAATATATGAATATGTAGTGCAGATAGGCCTACATATGATCTTATATTTTCAAATGAAACATTCAGAAACACAAGGTGGAAGCCCGTTGCTCCTACCGAAAACTGACATGTTGATCCTTTCCATCGGTTTCGGTGTAACAAAACAGCGCTGCCCTATATTTGACCACGTACAACACAAATACAACCCGGAAAGGAACAACACGCTGCATATACCCTGTGCCTCGCTCAGTACAGAACGTTAGATATGTAGTGCACATCACTTGTGTTGATTGCCTGAAACCGCGCGGGCCCCTAGTAAATCAAATATCCATGTTACGCTCGTTGACAAGCCATGACTAGCTTTATCTGCTAGTATTAGTGCTACTATAGCATTATTTTGGTGCAATTCCGCATTATTAGTATTCTTAAACTGAAGGAACGTGCACACTGTGCCTCACGCTTAATGCAAGGAACATCCACTTGATTAGTAATTTTGCCCAGGCGCCAGCTATCTTGCGATGTGATACTCGTGTAGACTTCAAAGCGGACAGCCGTCTGAAACAAATTACGGCAGATCCCGTCAAATAAGCGGATGCAGTTTCAGTGGCTAAAGGACGAAACATAAACGCAACAAGTAACTTATGCGGCTCTCTAATAGTCATATAGTTGTTATACTTTTGTACACTGTATATATATATAGTTATATATATACATATATATAGTTTTACATTGGATAGGTTGTGGATAGATTCGAACATCACAATATATATATACATATATACACACACACAGTTTTTATTAAGCCGCATAAATATACATATATATATATATATATATATATATACACACACACACACACACATTTTTATATTGATATTCGTATCAAGACAAAGTGAAAAACCTGAAAATAAACCTGAATGTGGGAATATTCTTACCGTAATATAATGCCACGGCGAAGCGAGAGTCATAGTTTGAGCTCCTTATTTAGTGAAATATTATAAGTATTATAAGTCAAGTTTTCCGGTAGCATGTTATCCCCAAACCAGGTGTCATTATGTTTATGTCTCGCGCTGAGAACGGCGCGCGAAAACGAAAGGGAAATTGTACTGCCAAGCAGTTTTAAAGAGATTATCAGCACGTTAAATCACAAAAATGTTTCTAACACAGCAAGCACTTAATTGTTTAGGGGGTAAAAACAACTATGTTACTCCAAATAATTCCGCTAATTAACAGTCCAGTTATTTGAAATACGAATCTAATACCGCTACTAGATATAATTATTTCTTTGTAAATTATGTCATAATCCATTTGCTCCCGATGTCGTGCCACTGATACATAAACGTATGGCGCGCGCACCTACGTGATTTAGGAGACGTGAACAGAAAAATACTGAGTGCATCAACGGGACCCATTTAACGTCTTTGTCTAACATATGTTTTGTAAACCTTATTCATTATTGAAGCAAGAATATCCTTCCACAAAATAACTCAAATAAGTTAAAAGCATAATTTAAGATTCTGCCGCCGATCAATATATGAGTCAACTTCTGATTTCTGTAGGTTGTGTGCGCGCTAAGTTCTATGAAAGCGGGGCTCGGCATTCATTTCTGTTCCTTGATACCTTTCGAGCATTAAACCCAAATTTACTTCACCACAGAGTGCGAAAGGCAATTTATTTTGTTTTGGTTTTTATTATTTTTATAACTGATCGTATTCGGCGAATCTCCGTATACATGCTTGACTGTTTGCCTTCAGTACCTGTTATTGTTATGCCCGGGAAATAAATAAATAAGTAAATAAACAAATAAGCCTCAAAAGTGTCCAAAGAATGCACACGCGTTGTCGCCGTTCACTCGGCCGTTTAGGGACTTGCGATCGCCGATAAACAGCGCGGGGCATACACGCTTATATACACAATGAAAGGCTGCGGCTCGCAGGCGCGCGTCCGCGCAGGGCGCGCCTCCGCGCCGAGCCCAGCCGAGCCGCGCTCCGCTGTGCGCGCACGCCTGTGTGTGACCGCGCCTGAGTCGGCGCGCAAAGAGTTACGGGTCAGGGTGTCTGCTAGAACACAGTGTTCCCATCCGAGCAGCTACAGTACAGCCGGTACATTGTGTTACTTTGTGGCTGCTTTCCAAGACCTGCCCTTAATTTTTACACAATCGCCCTCCCCCTGGCTGTCCCCGCCTTCCCCGCGCCGACCCTCTCCGGCGTGCGCTTGCAGCGGGCGTGTTGATCGCCTTAATGCCGGGCTTGTACGTACAGTACCGCCAGCAGAACATTCAGTACCTTCGCGCAGCGAGGTCGCCTCCGGTTCTCGGCATCGCTCCTGCCAGCGCTCGCATGATACCTCGCCGGCGAGACTCGCTCAAGTGACCTCAAGGGGGGGGGAGCAACATCGGAGAACTCGCTATAAGAGGGAGAAACATTGTAACAGAACGACTTGTAAGTTGATGATGAACGCGCCGCGCGTTTTAGCTGCTTCTCGTTTTCTTTCGTGCGAGTTGTTGTTGCCGTTTCGTGTTTAGCAAGTATGTTATTCTCGCAAGTGGTTTTTTTTGTTATTACTCATTTTAAGCCAATCGAGTATAGTGTAGGGAAATAACCACTTGTCAAGTTGTTACTTATATAGCGAATTCAAAATCCCCATAATATGCGTGGGAAAAAAACCCGAAAACATACTTATTTTCACTTTAAATGTGTTAAAATGGTTATATTTTACGGTGACTAATTATTTTGTGGCGATAATTCTGTAATAAGCAGTTTGCAGTTTTTTCGGGAATCAGGGACACGGATCAGTGAAATGTATGCGTGTGACATGTGTAAAGCCGTATATGCGCGTCTCCAGTGTCCCCATAATGTCGTATGAACCCAGCAGGCATCCGAACTGGTGTCTATGGCTTATTCGATATGTATGGACATTCGTGTTTGAGGTGGGAACATTTTGAAACGCAACATCGCGCATTTCACGAGGTCTTATTAAGTGCATTCAATTATATGGGAAGGGACATAGTCTTGTTTGTCACCATTTTCTACGTTATACACCCTAAAACTCCGATACAGCAAACAATAGGAAGTCAAACCTTATGTTGATGCCAATGTAAGATTTATCAGTGGATCAACATACGGCTAATTTGCATGGGTGTAATAAATTAGTAGATAAGGAATCGCGTGTTATATATTTAATGCAAACTAAATGACATATACTTCATTTAAATATACATCCATTTAATAAATATTAATATAATAATTCTAACATGCAGTTTATTTTAACAAATATAATTTCATTTTTAATTACTAATAATAAATATTTAAATTTAAATCCTTAACTCAGGCATTTACAATGACTACGTCTGTCATCGTCACCTTAGCCCGTAATTTTCTGAATGATCTTCAATTGAAGTTAAAAGCTTTTACATCTGAAAACGGAGCTTCCCCGAGTCAAACATGAAAGATGAGTTTGGGTCATCAAGATATCCATGACCAGTTAATATGGCAGCAAGTCTGTGGTGTGGTACTGTGCTGTAACTCTAGACGAGGATACACCTATAGTGGTTTAGTATGTGAGTGATGAACACAGAAGTAAGATCAATTATCAGTGTAGAGGGTGAAGGTAATACCGGCAAACAGTCATATGTATTTACATACTCACGTGCCAACACACATATATGCAGATACAAACACGTTAGCATTTACATACAGATATGTACATAAAGACATGCTCTAACAAACACAATTCCTCAACAGTGTGTTGTGGGATCATGTTGATAGATCTGAACCCAGGAGAAAAAGGCTGTCTGAAAATCAGTGCACACATTGGCACAGAGATACTCTGCCAGTAATGGAATGGACACCCAAGACCACATACGCATACTGGTGTAATGCACCTGTGCACTGATATATACATCTATACTAAAACTGTCACTCGTACTCACAGTGTACATATACATATTGGTGTAATGCACCAGTGCGCAATTGCTACCACGCAACTGTTATTGTTTGTTTGTGTGTGTGTATGTATGTTTGTGTATGTGTGTGTGCCACTCATACTCACAGTGCACATATACATATTGGTGTAATTCACCAATGCACACACAATAGCTCACGACCGTTATTGTGTGTGTGTGTGTGCACTGATATATACAGCTATACTAATAATGTCACTCGTACTCACAGTGCACATATACATATTGGTGTAATGCACCAGTGCACGCACAATAGCTCACAACCGTTAATGTGTGTGTGTGTGTGCACTGATATATACATCTATACTAAAACTGTCACTTGTACTCACAGTGCACATATACATATTGGTGTAATGCACCAGTGCACGCACAATAGCTCACAACCGTTTTTGTGTGTGTGTGTGTGTGTGTGTGTGTGTGTGTGTGTGTGTGTGTGTGCACTGATATATACATCTATACTAAAATCGTCACTTGTACTCACAGTGCACATTTCCATATTGGTGTAATGCACCAATGCACATACACTAGCTCACAACCATTATTGTGTGTGTGTGTGTGTGTGTGCACTGATATATACATCTATTATAATACTGCCACTCGTACTCACAGTTCACATACACAGTTACACATATTTATGCATGCATATATACACTGAAATATGAAGGCACGTACACTTTCTGTATTTCTGTGAATGCTTATGAAATGGTTGTAAGTATCACTGTGATACATTTAATAATGAACCATTAATATCCCAATAAAAATAACTAATTTAAAGATTTTTTTTTTATTTAAGCCTTTCTCAGTGTTTCGAACCAATCACCAATCAATTGTGAACAAGACGTGGTGTTATCGGATTTAAATGCATGATGGCTGAAGAAAGTGAGGGGGTCACGAACGACCCCAAAGTAGCTTGGTCGTAGAGGTCTAAGAGCTGCATCTTGGCGTGTTTTGAGGAGGGTTTCTATTAGTTGTAGCTGATACAGCATTACGTGGGTTTGGGATCGCTGGCGAAGACTGCCTTGTGCCAGCAACTCTAACGCTGAAGGAACACGATGTTCCAGGGTGCTCACACATGCACACACAGACACACATGCAAGCAGCCGCACACATGAGTACTCTCACATGCATTTATATGCTGTTTATTCACATACATGATTTCTTACACATGCATCCTCACTGTCACTCATGTACCAGTTGTATATGGACGGGGAGACAGTGATCTGGCATTTTGCATTCAGCCTATTGTTTTTGCCTGTGGATCTAATTAAGTCGGGGCATTTATTATTGGGAAACAGAGGTCTTATGCATTTTTATTAAGGTAAAAGATTCATTATAGAATGAATAACAAGATATGTTTGTCTCTTGTTATAGTTGACAAGGAAGAAGAGTGAATGCATGATGATTTTTTGATATTTCTGAGAAGGTGCACAGCTGTTTGTCTTAATAAAGTGAGAATGATTTCATGTTACTTAATCTGCCGTTACGAAAATAAAGGCACGCTCCTTTAATTGCTCATTCCATTATTATATTAATTTACTTACTCAGCTGTTCCATCACATCTCACTTCTCCATTCGTATCGACTCGTCTATCGGATTCTAGCAAGCACTTATTCTCATTTGCCAGCTGAAACCCACAGCATGTATTAGTGGCAGGTAATAATGGATGTTCTAATTTATATACTTTTTGCTTGGTACCTGTTTAAATGCTTGTGTTTGGCCGAAACTTTTCTCCACTTATCCACTTAATTCTATTATATCAGTAGAGTGTCGGGCAAAGAAGTTGTATGAAATGTTTTTTTTTTTTTGCGCAATTGTTAGATTAAGAATGTATTGGAGTATTCAATTTAATAGTAACTTGATGTTTATTTGTGCCTACAATTATTTATATCCTTCATGCAGCTGTTTCATAGCTGGTTTCGAATGTGTGCGATTGTGAGTGCGATTGTTCCTCAGGAAATACACACTGAGCGCAGGAAGATGAGGATATGAGTACCATCGGACGGGAGAAACTGCGGGTGTAGATATGGTACAGCAAACATGAGGCCTGCCAAAACTGTGCTGCAATCTCATTATCTTGTCTAATGTCAGTAAGAAGATGTCCTCTTCCTTAAAATGACACTCATGATTAATAAATAAGATTACCCAACTAACTTGGAACTGGCCAAAAACATCAGCACATTCTGATTTAGTTGTGCTTGTGTGGTTCTAGAATCAACACTCAAACACCTTGTTCTGTATGCATGTGAGATCTTTGTTTCTGTAATACTGCATTTAAATTCTCTGCATATGTTTCATGATCTGTTTGAAATTGCTATTGTTCATTAAGCACACGTGCATTTCACATCCTGTATACAAATAGAGCTGCGTGTTCAGCTGATTGGGATAGTAAATGCAGTAACAGAATCAGAGAGATCTTGTTAGTCCGGCTACACTTTGCTAATCCAATGCTTGGATTGATGGCTGAATGGATGGGTGGATTAACACCTTCCAGTGATGACTTACCTACTTATTTGTTCACCAGTTTAATATCCATCCATCCCCAATAGTCGTATCTTTCACGAAGCACAGTGCAAAAGGCTAGGGGGCTTTGGAAGGGATGCTCACCCAGCACGGGACAGACGTGCGTTTTGGCATAGACAAACCTACACTTACACCTATACTTAGAGATGCTGATTTGACAGACTTCATGGCTTTGGACTGTGGGAGTAAACACATATATACCCAGGGAGAACATGCAAACTGCATGCATGTAGACCTGTGGGATTAAACCCTCAAGCCTGGGGGTGTGAGACAGTAGTGCAGCTCACTGATCCACTTTCCGCCTTAAGCATAATATTATGTACAATAATATTATTAATATTATTATTAATATAGAATAAAATAATATTAATATTTTATTCTACCTTTAAACATTTATAATTTGTTTTTACTTCCGCATCCCATCCAGGCCATACCCCTGCCAGGGGCGAGCTCCGGGTCCCACCCCCCACGACCCATCAATCAATCCATCCATCATCAAGTTGTCATCAATTTTCATAAAAAAAAAAAAAATAGAATTAATTTTAGCCAGCATGCTTTGAACTGAGTGGTTAAATTTCGAGGCAACCAAGGAAAATATCTTGCATTTTGTTTGCTGGACCATGACATACATGTTAATCAGGAGTACCATATGGCACAGTGCTGTGTGGTGTATTTCAAGCATGTCTGTGTGCTTTGGTGCTGTTTATATAAGGACCGCAATCACACTGTCTGCTGGCTAAATCGGTTCTTACTTGTGAGGCTACATTCTGATGTAAATAGAGAAACAACAAAATCTGGTCAGTGGAACTGACTGGAAGGTCAGTCTTTGGTTTGACCCTGCCCCGGCATAGTTCCAGTGATCCATCTTTGTTTAGGTGACTTCATGACTCATCCCCAGTATTGATTTTGTGTTGGAAAGTGCATGACGTTGTGTTGCTTTGCTTGTCTTATCCCTTTTTAAATGTTTTTTTTTGGATTCTCCTCAAGAGTTTTTTTTCTTATATTATAATAAGCCCCTTTTGGTAATAATCAGGGCCTCCTTTAAGGATTTTTGCTTTCATATTGACAATCATATTACATTTATCCTATCAGTCGCCTATCACCTATCAGGTGTTTTAAACCTACATATATTGTTTCATTCTGTGGTAACTATAAAGGTAGTAACTATTACAATAATTTCATGCTTATCTGTTGAATTTCAGACATCATGCAGTTTTAGTGCAAAGAGCTAAGATTTTTTTGTTAGTTGGTGAAATGAACACAGAGCAGAGTGGATGATGGGCCTTTGTTTTTCACTGACATGTCTCTTTACATTACATTTACATTAAGGTGAGCCGTTAAGGAACAAAAGCATTAATATTGATTGTTTCCCTGAAGTCAATTGGCACTGGAAAGAATTACACTTACCTGTAGAAGGTAATGTCTAAAGAGATCAATCCAGGGGTTTACTGATGAATCTTGTTTCTGCATGACTTGCCATCAGTTGATGGGAACTTAGATTGGATTACTTACTGTGTGGGATCATCCTCAGAGTTTTGCTTGTTTCTCTCTGTCTGCTTCCCAAGAAGCGAGAGTACTTTGTCTGTAAAATGCTGCCTGGCAGACAGTTTTGGCCTCTGGATTAAAGTGGCAATACGGATCGTTCCAGCATGTTTGTTTGACTTGCGCTGTGTGCCACATCACAGCAGTCAGGAGCGTTTATATGAGCGATGCCGGTACCTCGAGGTTCTGCTGTTCCCATCGGCACACTTCAGATTGCAGGCTGCGCTGGTCTGCTCTTTCATGGCTGTGCTGTACACCATCGCGCCCAGATCTGGCCTAGTTTGGATCTGAGCTGGGACTGTGTCCTGGCCTACGTGGCCCCGGTGTCCCACTGTTACAGTGGAATGCGAGCGGATGAACTTGATTTCCGGTCAGAGGTCAGGCGAGTTTAGAGCTGGGAGGCTGTGGTTATTGCAGGCACTCTATGCTGTGGATTATGGGCAAGATAGAATTACTGCTTTCTCATGTTACCCAACTGCAGTGTGTACTACAGGAGCAGAGTGTTACATGGACACCGCACGGCCAAACCTGCACTGTTTCTCTCCAGAACATAAAGTCTATTAAGGCCCCATAGGGCAACAGGGCAGAGACTGGAAAACGAGCCTCGTTGAGAACTTGTGTCAGCATGGTTGGGTTAGTTGTCCATTAATCTTTCCATTGGTCTCCCCTTTTTCCTTTGTGCTGTGAATCAAATCAAATTTGATTTTCAGTTAAGTGCGATTTCACCGGAATTGCACAAGTTTGTCAATATCACGTGTGGTAAGTCATTGGAAACCTGCAAAAACCACAAAACAACGTTTATAAAGCTAGAAATTGTTCCGTGACCCCTTCATCGCACGTGACCAAACGGTACACCTGGGACAGAGCTGCTGTAGAAAGTAAAAACAAGAAAGGAAATTGTACCTTGTTTATCAAAATGCCTGGGAACACATAATTGGGTAATCACATGCTGTGTTATGGTGGTAGTCCTGACTGCTTAGCTTGCAAACATCTCTGTGGCCTAGATTCATCCTCTGCTTTGTAGTTTTTGGTACAGCAGGCACTACATAGGTATGATTTGCTCTATCCTAATATATTTTGGTTTGTAGGAAAGAAGCGAAGCCATGATGCGTTACCAGACAGAAGTAGTTCCCATGGTAAATTTCTGGAGTAGCCAGTACAGGGGTTAAGCGTTCATAAAGTTTAATTCCAGAAAGAAGTGTTGTACCAGCTTGAAATTTCACTGGGAACTTCAGTGAAACCCAATATCAGTGTGTTGTAGATACCTACAATAAACTGCAATTAAGTATTAAAAAGCAGAAAGAAGCTCTGACTTGTTTGTGGAAGACTTTAAATGTGTACTATAGAGCAAGAGGAAGAGGAGGAAGATGAATAAAATGAGGTGTCCTGAATGATTTTTAGGTGTGTGCGTGTATATGGATGAGTTCATGGGAAGGTCGTGTTCATGTGCACATAGGTGAGATGACTACTGACAGCGAACTCTCCATGGATGACCAGTCTCTGGCCGACTTCTGCGCCAAACATGGTGTCGATATCACACCCAATAAAGACAGAGGTGTGTGTAAGGTATGTGTCTGTATATTATATCACTATTTATTCTTTTGGCCTCACTTTCAATGTAAAGAACTCCCCGTGAAACATGCTGTCAGACAGCAGCCAAATCCTCACGGTTCCTTTGCCTGCCCATATTCACCTGCTTAGATTCAGCCTCTGCCCCAGGATCTATCTATCTAACCATTCCTTAAATGTGAAACAACCAACTCACAATACAGCCCTTATACTTTCAGATGATTAAATTTACCAATACACTGAACTTCAAATATGAATGCTGTCGACGGCTTTTACTGTTCAGCCGAATGTATTGTGCTACTTTGGATAAGTGTAAATAAAATGTAGCTACAATGCAATTAAAGTACAGTTTAAACGATAGAACAGCGGGTCTCCTAAGATGTGAGTTGCATCTTTACAATCAAGAAAATTTAGCAGGAACACACAATAATGTTCCACAATTTTCAGGATAATACCAACCTTGTTACTAGTAGAAGTGCTTGGTGAATGTTGGCTCTGGGTGCGAGACAGGGCCCACTGAGTGGTTCAAACCATTTGTTCCCATAATAACGTGTCTTGTGTCCTCTGAGGACCGATAAGGATGAATCATAACGGAAAGAAGAACTTTAGTCATTTATTCGGATTAGAACATAATGGCTTAGATGTGATGATGGGCACACTGGTGTATGCCCATGGCACTTTCTCTTAAAGGCGGCTTTTCTATTTGATCCCTCCAGGTGGTGAAGTGGCAGGGTGTGGATGCGGAGAAGCCTATGATTGGGGATAAGGTGTCCGTACACTATACTGGGAGGCTACTGAATGGCAAGAAGTTTGACTCCAGCATGGACCGTAAGGAGCCCTTCACCTTCAACCTGGGCAAAGGTACACAACGGCTGCTGATCATTACACACTAGGGCTTAGCCTCTCTAGGCCTTTCACTATGATGCTGAAAGTCAGGCTAGCTGTGACAATTATTGCTCTGCCTTTATGGTACATCCAGTGACATCACTTCCTTCTGTGCTATCCCAAAAGTACATATTCCTGGAAGTAAATTTAGCATCTTAATGCATGCTGTATTACTCATATAAACACCTGTCATCGTGTGGCTTACTGGAGGTTGTGTTCCGTGTGGTAGGCATGTGAGTTGAGAATCTAAGCATAAACGTGTTTCTTCCTGCGTGACCAGGTCAGGTGATCAAGGCTTGGGACATTGGAGTGGCCAGCATGCAGAGGGGAGAGGTCTGTTGGTTCCTCTGCAAGCCTGAGTATGCTTATGGAAGTGCTGGGAGTCCGCCCAAGATCCCCCCGAACTCAGCCCTGCTGTTTGAGGTTAGTGTTTCCATGGGACTCCCCAAGGGCTCTCTCAGTCACAGAGACCATGCTAATTGGGTTGCCAACACCTATCTCTAGTGTGTCTAGTCTGTAAGTTTCGGGACATTAACAATCTCAGCATCAGATGAAAGTTTCCAGAGTTTCCTGGCCAAACCCAGATTTGCATCTGCTTGTTAGCTAGTGCTTTTTTTCCTCAAAGGGAGCTTGAAATTAAAGGAGTATTAATGCAGTTGTATGTCATGTTGACAGTGATAAAAATCTATAATAATTCACAGAACATTTCATAGCTAGCTTTTACTTAATTTTGGTTGCTGGATCGTGGACCATTATTTGATAATGCAGGTCAGATTCGGATCCCAGGAGTTTCCCGGTTTCCCGATAATGCACACTGGTATCGCGCTAAGATGACTCTTAAGAGTGGTCCGGACCAACCTTTCGAACATGTGACTTACCTAAGATATACTTTTTGTATGAACGCTTCGGGAATCGTTCCATAACATTAAGAGAGAGGTTAAGGTACAACTTAGCGATAAGAAGGTTTTGGGAAACCGGGCCCTGGTCTTTACTTTTGCCCAGAACCAAGAATTCTTAAGAAAATGTGGCTGAGCATGTGAAAAGGAAGGGGTACCTTCTTTTTAAAAATAGATTTCTCAATATAGGTATGTAGTTTTAAAACTAAGAGCATGAATTGAATGCAGTAGAATACAACCAGCAATACCTCAGATAATACTGACAATTCACAATGTACAGTCCTGTGCAAAAGTCTTAGACAGTCAGTGTATCTGGGTAGTAAGTGCTCAGAACGTATGCAAATTAAGAGTATAATAAAATCTAACACAGCATTTCTTCAGTACTCCGAATAGTCACTGATATTGTAGAATGTCGCTTCAGGTCCCAAAGCGATCCTCAGCGCCACCTCAGCCATTCCATATATTTATTTAATTTCACCACCAGCTTACTTAATTAATTCATTTGATTAGTTTAAAAATTCAGTGAGGTATTGACTATCCATAAGTGGTATACCAGTTGTCAAGTAAAAATAAACAAATCCTGGGGTGACTATAGGAGAGGTATAGCTGACACAATTCGGCCGACAGAATATTGTAGATTTACACCAACAAGAAGATCATTTAACCATCATATTCATCATATAATATTTTTATAAAATATATTATTTATGTATAATATTTCTTCATGATTAGATATATTTCTCATAGAGACCAGCGCGATCATGCCATATAATGACGAGAGGGGATGAGCGCTCCCTGCTCTCCGGGATGGCGCGATCCCATGTCCCTCTCAGCAGCTGTCATCTCCCCCAGGTGGAGCTGCTGAACTTCAAAGGCGAGGAGCTGACGGAGGACGGGGGCATTGTGCGCAGGATAAAAGTGAAAGGGGAGGGCTTTAGCAACCCGAACGAAGGGGCGACTGTCAGTGGTGAGTGGAGCTGATGTGGGCGCCAGGTTGGCCAGCTTACTTACGCAGCACAGGTGTCCAGGCGTCAGTGTGCTGCCAGCTATGTAACATGTCTGCCTAATCCTGGAGGCCTTGTGGTGCTGGGAAGCCCGGGCCCCATGGCTCAAGGCCACTGTCATGCATAGCCTTTGTCTGCAATCCTCAGTCCCAGGCCCGCCCTGTCCTTCCACCCTGAACTTCCTTCATTTCCTCTCTCTCTGTCTCTTCCACACTGTCCCTCCCTTCCTCTCCCTGCCTGGAATCCATGTCCCCAGGAATCTGTTAAAATATCGACTGTGCTTTCCAACTGAGAGGAGAAAGTTTGTGCCGGATCGCATTCTGATTCAGAGTGCGACTGAGCCGTATAAATGCCATCTCTTCCTGATTCATTTATTAGTTAACGAATCGTATTTATTATTCTCCTATGACATTGCCTTACTATATAACTTGTTTTTAAATGCACCTTAGTATACATTTTGGTCTTTGCCTGGTGATCTTCTTTCACAGTTCGCGCATTGTCATTCGGGATTGCCGGTCTCTCTCTGTCCCTCCCCGTCAGTGCACATACAGGGTAGCTGTAATGGGCGGGTCTTCGATAAACGTGACGTGCACTTCGTGGTGGGCGAGGCCGAGGACGCCGCTGTGCCCCTGGGTGTGGATCGCGCCATGGAGAAGATGCAGAAAGGGGAGTGCTGCCTCCTGTACCTAAAACCCAAGTCAGTCCCACCTCCATATTTACAGCACTAATAGATAAACAGCTTTTTACAGCAAGAAGAGTCAGTGTCGTTCCACTCAGTGTTAATGTTAACGTTACGAACAGTTGATGAGTACAGGGGGTCCCCGACCTACAATGGAGATGCATTCCGATGACCCCATCGTGACTTAAAAATATCGTAAGTCATTACGGGCTTTGAAACAATAAAACAACAGAAAAAAATGCGCTCTATCACCAAGACAACTGACCCCTATCGATCGCTGGCGAGCAAAGGCGGGAAATGCGTACATCCCGGCAGCGTTACAATGTATCGTATTTTGTTTTTATAATGCTTATACTGTTGTTGTATCACTGTCATAATCGTAAGATTGAGAAAATCGTAAGTCAAACCATCGTAACTCGGGGACCATTTGTAAAATGTTTCCTGGTTAGTCTGCTTACCAAATCTCTGTAGGGTTCAGATCTGGGTGCTGACCAGGCAGTTTTGGGCTTGGCCCATTTCTTCCAGCCCAGTGTAGTCGTGGTAGAATCCTGTTTCTTGGTCTCAGCGCGGCTCCCAGTTCTCCCAGGCTGTGGCAGCTGATCTCCCCACTTACCCTCGCTCTTTCAGATATGGCTTTGGGAAAGAGGGCAGGCCCACGATGGACGTGGGGCCCAACGCCGAGCTGCTGTATGAAGTGACACTCAAGAGCTTTGAGAAGGTGGGACTTGGTGGAGTTTGTGGGGCCTACAATGACAATGTCTTTGACAAATGGTATCAGTAAAGTCATTCAAATGTCTAAAAAAGACCCTAAATGGCAAGATTGGGGACAAGATGCCAGTCCATCCCAGAATATATATGTAGAGTCACCCACTGAGAGTCAGGAAGTATCAGTGTCATGCCAGATGCAGTCCTGAGGCTCCATGCAAGCAGAGTGAAGGCATGTTTAAGGCCCCTGCTCTAGAGCTGTGAGACAGAAGTGCTGCCCACCAAACTACCATTCACACTGAGTGCCACACACTACATTTTTTTCAGTTATTTTCAAGTCAAGTCAACTGGTAGCAGATGAACTGGCTGCTTTTTTGCATCAGCTAAAGGCTACCGGCCAAATCAGTGGTGGCTGGTGGCTAAAAATAGTCAGGAGATAAGAACAGCTGATGGGTGGAACAACATTTAAAAACAAAATTTAGTTCTTCATTATTGTGAAAGCACTACGTGGTCTTTTGTGACATTTCGACTCAGTTGAAAAATGTCGTCATGAAAGAAAATCTGGCGGCGCTGCCATGTTGATTTCCAAAGACCCGAAACTGCGTGCGGAATATGAGATCATATATGTAGTGCAATAGGATCTGATCAATACAGAAATGATTTTAGATTGTGTTTTCTCTTAATAAAATCTACAGTTCTTGTATAATGCTTTAGTCAGATAACTAAAATTAGAAATATAATTTAGGTATTGCTATGGAGGGATTAAATAAATATTATTTGATAGTGTAATTACAAGCAGGAAAAAAAAATAGTTTGCCACTTAGAATCAGAAACTAAACATATAAAGTGTGGAAGATGCAAGTATCATATTGGTAATTATTAAAGATTATTCTGCCTTGTTTAATATTAGTAACATCAAGACTTTGAGGCAGGACTGTGAGCTGAGCAATGAGATACTGACTCAGTCAATAAGACTGAATCCACTTCTAATTACGTACAATTTAAAATATATATGATTATGGTTTCAAGCAAGTGTACTCAAACTTTTGACTGGTACTCAGTTTGATCTTCACATAGATATCACAGCATATAAAGCAAAATTTCACACAAATCACATGGAAATAATCTACTTTGTCCTTATGAATTAAGAAAATCATATGTCTATCATTCCATGCTCTTATGGGAAATAACTGAAGTTTTTATTCCTTCATCTCAGTGAGGAGGGTAATTAGAATCTGGTGCGTCAATGCATGTGCTCATGACTATGTGATCATCAGCAGCGTTAACATCATAAATGTAGTTTGGTTTTTGACAAAATTGTGAACAAGGAATGTGGTTTGCTTATCACTCGGGGAAGGGCTCCGAAGTCATTTTCAAACAATATGAGGAACATCATTCCATGACAACAAAAATCATCAACAAATGGAATCTGATTAAGACTGTCCTAGAAAATTCTCTCCAGCATCTGATTTTGTGGGTCTGAAAAATTTTGAAATTTGCCACGACTACATCCAGATATCTACAGGCGTCTCTTGTTATGGGTAAATGTCAGAGTTCATGAGTACTCTGTCAAGAGAAGAAGAATGGCTTTCATAGGAGGGTTACAAGAAGAACACTGATGCACATTTTAAGTTTGCGAAACAGCATTTGAATGAATGACAAGGCTCTTAGAACAATGTGCTCGGGACAGATGTGGGGTTCTGCAGCTATAATGCAAAACATTATGTTCAGGGTGGGTGAGGGTCTGTTCTGTTGCCTTGGGACCTGGCACTTCGCTATCACAGAGTCTGCCCTGAGTTCCACTTTATATTCCACTGTTCTGTGAGAATATCTGTCAGACAGCTAAAGCTGAAATTAAAAGCCATCATGCAAGATGACAACGATCCAAAACATGGAAGTAATTCTATAACAGAAAGACTGAAAAAGAAAGACCCCATACAGGTGGTGGCAGGACCTACAAAAAGGACCTACAGAAAGACAGGGAATCCAACCATCTTCTAACTGCTTATTTATGGCAGGATCATGGGGTATGGGGCCTGTCCCTGGCAGCACAAGGCTGGGGTAAAGTTTGATGTAGTGCGAGTCCATTACAGGGCACATACATGGAGACATTCATATACAGTCAGTCACACTTTCTGTCCAACTTAGTATTTCCAACAAGTAACATTAGCTACATAAGTTATATCAGCTTCAATGTATTTAAGTGTGTAGTTTCCGCACTTGCTAAAAATCAGGATCCAGTTAAATCAACACAAAAGAGTCTCTGCTAGGTTACACCAAATTTACAACATAAATTCCATCATTTTAGATATTGTGCTTTAATTTGCAGACAAAAATATGAAGCGTGGCAGAAAATTGTATCACGACCTATAAAACTATGAAGTAGGCAGAAGTTTGACAAATTAAAATGCTATTCCAACACGAAGTAATTCACCTGGGAAAAGAAACATTTACTCTACCAGTGTTACATGTGGGGAGGGAGAGGCAGAAACGCTAGCCGGCCACACCAATAGCAGCTAACTGAGTCACTCATGAGAAGGAGCTGCTTAACACAGCTCCTGCGATCACATTCCTGTAGGCTTTATGTCAGATTAGCCACAACTGGTAATATGGATCACATACAGTGAAACCCAATAATTATATGTTTCCTGCGTTCTCATTCAACTTCTGACACACTAATGTAAGAATTCCACCAGAGGGCAGCCCATGGCTAGACTTAGGCCTTGTTCTCCTACAGATCAAGAGGAGAAGACATCAACAGTACAAGGGATAAACTATTAATACCAGTATATATTCCTAATTACACAGCAAGAAAGTACTCAACAAAGAAAAAGCATGCTATGGGTTTGTCAGTTGTAGAAAACCGTGCATACAGAAAGCATGGGGGAAATGCAAGACTGTACTAAGCCCTAGTATGCACAACTGTTATTGCTGTATTTCAAGAATAGGTT
>JAODKN010000104.1:9226883-9237007 GCA_026774425.1 Petrocephalus zakoni | reverse complement strand
TTGCGTGAAAATGTTCTCACGCAAAAAATACGCACAAATCTGTGCGTGGGAACGGTTGATAAATGAGGGCCCTGGTCCTAATGGATACCTCTCCAGTGGAGAAAATATAGTGTTATTGTGCCATATGAGGTACTCTTTCAAAAAGGTAAACTTCAGGTGCCTGCCATCCATACACTTTTTGTTCCTGCTTGTCCTATTCAGGATCATGTGAGTCCAGTGCCTATCCCAGAAGCTATGAGCACGAGGTAGGGATTAACCCATTATTGGGTGCCAACACATCACAGGGCATCCGCACACACAATTTGGTAACTCAAATTCACCTTTACATGTTTTTGGGCTATGGCGGGAACTGCAGCATTCAGAGGAAACCCTATGATGACATGGGGAGAACATGAAAACTCCGTTCACACAGAGCCACGGCAGAGTCTCAGCGGTTTGAGGCAAGAGTGCAAACCACTGCACCAACATGCCCCTCCATGAGGTGCCTTTCTAGAGAAAAAAATCTTAAAATGCCATTCCAAGTGACAAAACCAGATAAAGTGCCCTTGTAATGAACAGAAAATATATCTGGGTTTCCTTCCAATGCAGAAAATTAGATATGATGCTCCACTATGAGATGCAGTTTCCTGTAATGTATATAATATAATAAAAATTGTATGAAAATGATAAATTTACCGTCTATGTGTGCAAGAAAGTGTGCTGCGTAGGTTGTCTGTATAGTCCACAAAAATTAAGTGACTCTTTACTGGATCTGTAAGGTTATGTTGTATTGTGCTAAGTTAGCTGTACTTGATAGTAAAAGACAAAGTCAAGTATTGCCAAGGATGCCACAATAAATTTTAAAATATTTATTTCCATTGTTATTCTTTATGATGAATAAACTTACATCTTATATCTAACAGAGGTGGTGCACATTATCAATAGGTGTTCCAACCCATGATACAGCCTCCATTGATTCATGGTAATTTGTTCTTCTAAAATGGTGATTTGGCAGTTCCAGTTAGAAATTCCTCCAGAAGGACTTCGTGGAAATTATATTATTATGGTGGCAACCTGCAAAACCGGTAGCAGTCAAGTGCTGAAAGTACTGTGCACATTTGTGTAACAAAAGAACTAGTTAAACACGTTGAATACTTTGTAACTTAAGGCACTGTTCCAATGCAGTCTGCTCTACAAGTATCCTCCTTTGCATACTGCCTGGACTGTGATTGGTTGAGAGAGCCAAGATAATATCAACAGGCAGGAACTGTCAACATTAGCAGGTGGTGTCACCTGTTCTATTCCTCGAAGACCATGGAGCAGCACCACCAAACAGAGGTGCAGCTGCCAATGGCCAGCCAGAACAGCACAAATGTTGCAGTAACCAGAGCACAAGAAAGAGGCCAGTGGGGCAGCAAACTAGAGTATATACTAGCTGTGGCAGGAAACATCATCGGCTTGAGTAACGTTTGGAGATTCCCGTACCTGTGCTACAAGAATGGGGGAGGTGAGTACAAACTATACAGAGCATGGGCGTGACTCTCAGTCTTTCCAGGAACATAGTAATCCAACATTCGGCTTCAAACTCATATAACAGGAAGTTAACTTAAAAGAATAGCATCAGTTTCTCAACCCTTCATTGCTGGGGCTGCTTTTACCCCTATTTTAACACAAATTAACACAAATTAATTGATTATGTTCCCAGTAGTTATGTGACAGAACTGTGTTACACAATCCAGCTCAGTGGGGATAACCCCCTCCCCCCGACAGACTAGGTTAGACGGATACTGAAACTATTGTGCTATTCTGAGCAGGTGTGCCCCTCAGTGGCAGGTTATGTCCGGTAAGGGACAGAGGAATGTGACAGAACACGCTTCCAGTTTCACCTTGTAAACTACTGCAATTACTACAATATTTGAAATGCTGTCACTTCAGTTCAGTTCAGTTTCAAAATCCAAGTAACTAGAAGTAGATTAAAACCCAAAACTCCAAAACTCAGAGATAAAAATTGACCGAATAATTACAGTCACAAAACAAGAAACTAGATTCAACTGTGTACACCATGGCTAATGCTTGAAGATAATCAACAACAGGCTTGAATTGAACATAGTACAGGTATAACACTAAACTTCAATTTGACCTAATATGGTTAAGATCCATGGCTTTATCCATTATAACTGACATTTTATTAGATTAATCATATGTATATTAGATTCGATTTGATTACATTATCGATGTATATTCAGGTTTTTAAGGATATGTTTTCTTAACTGTCAGGGCTTTATTGATTATCACATGGACATCACATACTCAAGTGAACACGTTAAATTTAACGATGGCTATATTGCTTCAATCTGCACATGAAAATGTAAATTATGTGTTATCTAAAAACGACTGTGATTAAATGCATATCGGTAAAGTAAAATTCCTAATATTGTAGATTTCTCAAAGTAATAATTATTCAGTTCATGCTGGCTCAGCAAACATTTTGCTATGGAGCTAAATACATATTTGTATACGTATTTTATATACGTTATACCCAATAAAACATGTCGCTTTCAAGCTACATATACAGTTATAATCAACAAGATATGTTGCTACCGAGCTATACATCAACAATCTCATGAAACGTGTCGATTATAATGGATAAAGCACATCGCTGACGAGTTAAATATACATTATCTAATGAAACATGTCTATTGTGCTATTAAGCTAAATGTAAACGATTTCTCATTAATAATGGATGAAAACACACTTTTAAAACGTAGGTTTCCGCACCTGTTCTGCATTGTTCTGTATGTGTCGCATACGCTGTTAGTGGTGAACACCACATATTTTAGAGGCACCAAAATTCACGGTGTCATTCACCGTTCACGATGGCACCGGTTATACACTAGAACCGAGTTTCAGTGCCCAACCCTATTCCTATTGCTGCTGTAAATGTAAATTGCATTGAACGGCTGAGAACTTGATTAATTTAAACCTTTCATCCAGCTCGATCCGTATGACCTGCGCTCGTGTGCGCCGCCGCTGATGAGCACGTGAAAGTAACGAAATTTGGCACCGTTTGATTTGACATGAAGTGATACCCGGTAGTACTGACATCATTCGATCAGTACCTTTAAAAGTACCGACCTCGGTACCCAACCCTAGTCATCATAGCCCCAGAGAACAAATATTTCAATTGACAGTTCAGGCATTTAAGTGGCACCAAAATGAGGCACCGAAATTCGCGTTCTGTTTCGGTCCGGTACATACCGGTTATATAGGTACTGGTGCCGTATTGGCACCGGTTTTCGGCACCCAACCCTATACCAGTCAAGTCTAGGATTGACTACAAAATGCTGCTATTAACCTACAAAGCTTTGAATGACCTTGCACCACAATATCTCAAAGATCATCTGGTCCCTTACAACTCTTCTCGCTTGCTTTGATCACAAGGAGCAGGATATCTATCAGTTCCTAGAGTAGACAAAACTACGGCAGGCTGCAGAGCATTCTCTTACAGAACGCCACAGCTGTGGAATGGTCTTCCAGCGGATGTGCAGGATTCAGGCACACTCTCGCTATTCAAGTCTAGATTAAAAACAAACTTTTATAGTTTAGCGTATAGGAAACCTAGTTCTAGTTCCAGCTAGTTGCTCACTCCCAGTTAGGCCAACAGTATGAGGCAATGAGCTGGGTGGGGATCAGTGTCCTTGGCTTTGGATGAACTGATGCGTCAGTGCTGTCACTCTAGCTTCACACTAGAGTGCTGATGTTCAGGGAGTCCCCATGCCTGTGTTCCCACCTGTCTCTCCCTCTTTTTCATGCTGCTATAGCCAGATCTGCTGGAGCCTAGATGGATATTGCACTTAATCATTTTGTTTGCACTGCCTCTAGTTTCCTCAACTCAGGCTAATACACTATTTGCTTACTTCCCCCCACCCCTTCTGGGGTGTGCTGCCTGGAGACGCATGAATTTGAAGAATTTATGTCTCTGCTGTCTGCAAGACCACTACCTCTACTTCTGGCAGCTCCCCTCCTGCCTGCCTGCCCTTTCCTCCTGTGATGCCTCTCCTTCCTTCCCTGCTGCTGTACCACTGTTGATCTTGCCATCAAGCATCAAGCACCCCATGCCAGCACCTGTCTACCCCTGCATAGAGACTGAAATTTCAACCCATGTTCTGTATGAACTTAGTTCTGTCATCTTGTTTTGTTTGATTGACTCAGCTGCCGGCCACTGGAGGACGGGCTCCCCCTTTGGGTCTGGTTTCTCCCAAGGTTTCTTCCTTCTAGGGAGTTTTTCCTTGCCACTGTCGCCTTTGGCTTACTCACTGGGGGGTCTTTACGTGGCAGAGTAAATGTAAAGCGCATTGAGACAATGTAATGTTGTATTAATGCGCTATATAAATAAAATTGCATTTTGAGATCCACAGTTTGATGAAAACTCAAACTGTAGCCTATCAACAGAGATATCTGCAACTGTACAAGACTTGCATGTACAAATTCAAAAACAACAATGAAATGGAATAACTCAGAATACTTGAAAACATAGTATAGTAGCACTTGTGAGATGTCAAATGTGGTAAGCATTCACATCCTCACAGACTACAGGCCTCAATGATATTCAAAGCAACTTCTCACCCCTATGACCTGAATACATTTTATGCTGGCTTAATTCCCCCTGTTTTAAAGGCACTGCAGCCATTCCAGTCCGAAAACATATGAATGACCTCCCAACTCACCCCTATTCCAAACGTTGTAAATCCACTTCCATTGGTGAGAAGGTAGAGAAGGTAGAGAAGATCAGTAGCTTTAAGTAGCTTTCCTGAGAATTACCACCAGACGCAGCCTTACACGGATGCAACACACATTTGCAGCAATTCAGAAAACACCAATGTTTACGTCCTCAGATGCCTAAAGAAGGTCATGATGTCACCAGTAGACCTCACCAGCTTGTACAGCTGCATGGAGAAATCCATGTATTATTTTCTGGCATGAAAGCTGCTTAGCTGGAGACCACAGAGAGTGTTAAAGACAGCTCATGCCATCACCAGACATTCCCACTATTGGAAAAGCATCAAGGATTTGCAATTATTCTGCACTGCCTCTTTTCTTCCTCTTCTCTTGTAATAAATGCCACAGGAACATCAGCAATGGAGCAGTTACTATATGATATTTAGAAATAGTTACTTTGCTTTTCTCTCCAGGGGCATTCTTTATTCCATATGTACTGTTCCTGTTCACCTGTGGCATCCCCCTCTTCCTCTTGGAGACAGCCCTGGGCCAGTACACCAGCCAAGGGGGCATCACCTGCTGGAGAAAGATCTGCCCCCTGTTTGAAGGTAAATATGAAGTCATGCTACAGTTGGGTACAGTTTTAGTGAGATTTTCTATATTCAGCCAATTTGACATCACATTTGAGATGTAGTCAGAAAATGAATCTGAAAATCAAACTGAATAACGCAATGCGGGCTTGTGATTCAATCATCTTTTTCACCTTTTTTCTCTCACTTCTCAGGACTGGGATACGCTGGTCAGGTTGTTGTGTTGTACACCAGTACTTACTACATCATCATCCTGGCCTGGGCCTTGCTATACCTTGTCTTCTCCTTTAGCTCTGAGCTTCCCTGGGCCACATGTCATAACTATTGGAACACAGGTGAAGAGGCATAGAGGATCTACAGATCTTAACATCACAATGCAGTTTCTCTTAGAACAGAACCGTTTACCACAACTCTGTCCCCAAAACTATTCAGAAACCTGCGTCCCATTGAGCCACAATATCACTGACCAGATTCTGGACAAAGCAACCTCCCCCGTGGTGGAATTCTGGGAGTAAGTATTCAGACTGAACCCCATAGCATGATGGGAGTGAATCGGTTTGTGATGAAATTTATATAAAGCCAACCAATGTCCCCTCAGGAGGAGGGTGTTGGGGTTGTCTTCAGGGATAGGAGAGATGGGCACTGTGCGATGGGACCTTTCTCTGTGTCTCCTGGTGTGCTGGATCACCTGTTATTTCTGCGTCTGGAAGGGTGTGAGGTCTACTGGGAAGGTGAGGGATCCCACCCTCCACTCTGATACTCAACCCAGAATTCAATCCAGATGGGCTACATTTAGAGGTTTCTGCTTCTAGGTGGTGTACTTCACAGCCACCTTCCCCTACGTGATGCTGGCAGTGCTGCTGGTTCGAGGACTCACACTTCCTGGAGCAAAAGATGGCATTATATTCTATCTGTACCCTGATCCCACTCGACTCTCGGATCCTCAAGTACTGCTAATTCTCATAACTCTTATATTTAATTCATTGCACCTGGTGAACAAAAATCA
The DNA here is from genome assembly GCA_026774425.1 of Petrocephalus zakoni. NCBI lineage: Eukaryota > Metazoa > Chordata > Actinopteri > Osteoglossiformes > Mormyridae > Petrocephalus > Petrocephalus zakoni. The sequence goes on along the minus strand of JAODKN010000104.1, from coordinate 9,230,713 downwards.
ATTATTTTGTTCTGTTTTATTTAAAAGGCATAAAAGATAACGTTGTGATTTCTGGGATATGTTTAATACAGCCCATTAACTCAATCATCCTCCAAGGAAGAGGATTTTTGGTTTTTCCCTCCAAATTATGCTTTGTCGGTGCTGAGCTTATCAAAATACTTTGTTTCAGGTATGGGTGGATGCAGGGACACAGATTTTGTACTCCTATGGTGTCTGCACAGGCTGTCTAATGGCTCTAGGCAGTTACAACAAGTATAGCAACAACTGCTACAAGTGAGTGTGAAAGATGGGCCAATGGCTTCCAGAGCTAACCCTTTGGAGCAGTTGAACATTATGTAATACAACTGACCTCTTAGTAGCTCTCAAAGCTGATGACTGAGCAGAGTATCCTTCTTTGTAGAGACTGCATGTATCTTTGCCTGCTAAACAGTGGCACCAGTTTTATTGCTGGCTTTGCCATCTTCTCGGTGCTGGGCTTCATGGCCCATGAACAGGGCGTGGACATCTCTGTGGTGGCAGAGTCAGGTAAAAAAGAACCCCAACATGGAGACTATACATGTCACATCACTAGCCAGCATGTGTTAAGCCATTTCTACCACAGGTCCTGGCTTGGCGTTCATCGCTTACCCCCGTGCAGTGGCCAAGATGCCTGTGCCCCAACTGTGGGCTGTCTTCTTCTTCATCATGCTCATTGTCCTGGGACTGGACACTGAGGTACGGTCACCACCCTCTGTTTGGAAGTCAAAACTACAGGAATGAAAGCGGCCAGGATGTCTGACTGATACTGAAATGCTTCTCTCTTTTGAAAGTTTATATGTCTTGAGTCTTTGGTCACCGCCATCTCAGACATGTACCCCAGCTTCTTCCAATTTGGCCACCGGCGCAAGATTCTTCTCCTCATCCTCAGTGTGGGAAGCTTCTTCGTCGGCCTGGTCATGATTACAGAAGTAAGAAATAGAGAAGGGGTGCTTATTTGTGTATTTGGTGTTTCTGCACCATTTTGCATATTATTAACACATTTAATAGTGTTATTTTCAGCCTTTAAGATGTCGAGGGGAAAAGACGAGAAGTTTAAATCATGAAAAAATTTAGAGTGACATAGACAATACATATCTGGCAGTGCATATTAATTAACAGATAAATTATTACTAATTCAAAGTGATTCACATCTGCATTAGTTGATTTTAATTCACATTTGAAACCAATTTTAACCCAACCCTCCCACCCCCAGGGTGGACTATATGTGTTCCAGCTGTTTGATTACTATGCCTGTAGTGGGATGACCTTGCTGGTTTTCGCCATCCTGGAGTCAATCTGTATTGGTTGGGTGTACGGTAAGGAATGGCCCCAGTGTTGCATCTGATCTGGGTTAATAATACCTCACTAAAGTTTTCGAAACGCAGGACATTCATCTACTCATTTTCCAAACCTGCTTAACCACTGCAGTGTTACAGTGAGCCTGAATCCTTTGTGCAGGTGGTAGTCGTATGCATGACAACATCTCAGACATGATTGGCTACCGGCCTTGGCCCCTAGTGCGCTACGGTTGGATTTACTTTACTCCACTGGTTTGCATGGTGAGTACATTCACACCCTCTGCTGGTGCTGAAGAGACTAAAATGCTGGAGGGAGAACAATGAATTGTGACTTGATGTCAGTAAATGTTCCTCAGGTTGAGGTTGAAGCATTCATATGGCTCTAGAAGACTCTAAAATAATTGCATAAATATGAAAAACAATAAATGTCGCCTAGTTTTAACTCGTGCCCATAGGTGGAAATTAGCAGAAGAACATTTTCAACTGGATTTGAAAGCACTTCTTTACACAGCGTGTAGTTAGAATATGGAGTTCCTTCTGCTAGAGTAGTGAAAGCTAAAACCTTGGGTTCCTTTAAATCAGAGCTATCAGTTGAATTCTCCCTGAGCGAGCTTGATGGGCCAAATGGCTTCCTCTCATTTGTAAGCTTCTTATGTTCTAACTAAGTGCAAGAATAACTGGTGGAAGAAGACTGTTTGCTAACAACGGCAGTGTCCAAATTCGGGGGCCATGTCCTACCAAGGGCGAAGCTGTCCGAATTCGACGGCACCTCCAAATGCAGCCCACAAACGCGTCCTACTCTTCCCTGTTTTTTTAAGGATGGGTCGGGTGTATCCTTCGCAGCCCACTGTGTTCCAAGATGCATTGCGGGTGTGAAGTCGCGATGAATCTTGGGATATTTTACAGAAAGGCAGAAGCGGCAGAATACACTTTTAAATGTAATGGTACAAATGTTAAAAGCTTAAAGTGCATGTGCTGTACAGCTTTTGATAATTGTGTAGAAATATTTTTTTGAAGAAATAGCCCAGTACACTAATATACTTACTTTAATAAAAGAAATAACAAAATAAATATTTAATATTATACAATATTATAATAAAATAGAAAATAAAAAAATTATAATTAAAAAAAGAATTAAACTGCCCGCTTGACACTGGACTTGTCTACTGCAACTGCCGTAGCAACCTTTAGCCAATCACTGCTTTTCCCTCAGGATACGACACAATTGGCTGGATGTGGAGGCTAGACCGTCCAATTTCACAGCCACTCTCTTCCGGCCTTCGCGGTCTTGGTAGCATTCAAGGGATGCGGCCTACGGAGGCTGCACCCTGGGTAGGACATGGCCCCTGAATTCGGACACAGCGTAATAGTCAATAATACAAAGGACCCTCTGCAGGTGCCATGGTGTTTGGGACCTGATCACCCTCTTCCCCTTTCCACCTCTCTCCCTCAGGGTACCTTCATTTTTGCCATGTTTAAGTACAACCCTCTCAGGTTAAACAACATCTACGAGTACCCTTGGTGGGGTCATGCTATTGGTGGGTTCTTCACGCTCTCCTCTACACTCCTGGTGCCGCTCTGGATGATCTACGCCATGGCCATCACTCCAGGGACCATGTGGCAGGTGCGTGAAGTGGATGGTCAGTGTAAACCTTGAGGGAGGTGGTGAGTGGCTCAGCAGGCTAAGCCCCTGTGCCTGTAATTAGAAAATGACAGAATAGCCTTGACAGGATAGTCACATGTCTGTGGGACTGTGAGCAAGGCCCCTATCCCCCAGCTCCAGGGGTGCTGCATGTTGGCTGACCCTCCTGAAGACAGGGTAGGTGAAGATATGCATTACAATGTACTTGTGCAAATAGCAAATAGTTTTAACTTAATGCCATTGTTATTGTGCGTCTTTGAATAGTAAGCAGCTACAAACTTAAGAAAAAAAATCCAGAAAAGTAATTGGATTTAAGCAAATACTCTTCTATCGTCTATGTATAGTAACAGGGAAAGTCTCCTAGATTTTTGTTATCTAATTGGAAAACCTTCATACTCCTGGTAGTTGGACGTTAGTTTTTCTTCTATTTTATTTCTAAAAGTCAATTTTTCTAAAAGTCAAAAAATTGTTAATAAACCAATGAAATGGGCCTTTGTCTGTCCTGGGCTCTGCTGCCTGCTCCATTCCTACTGATTCCCTTTTCTCTGTTGCAGAGGGTTCGGACACTGTGCACCCCCGCAGATGACCTGCCATGTCCTGGCTCACGAAAGAATAACTCCCCAGCCTTTGAGAGTTTCACAGAGCTCTGTACCCTTCGTCCCAGCCGCACGCCCTCTGCCCACATTTCTGAACGTGGACCCTTGTAACCTGCAAAAGAGTCCGTGGCCAGGGTGCAGTCTTCAGCTGCTGCACTGCCAAACCTTGAATTTTGGTTCATACAATACGTTTGTGTTTCACTCAGCCCCGCCCTTCGTGCCTCGTTCCCTGTTTTGCCCTCTGGCGGGGCTTAATTGGCCCCTCCTGATCCTCAT
>JAODKN010000104.1:9165663-9179160 GCA_026774425.1 Petrocephalus zakoni | reverse complement strand
GCCATCAGGGCCCTGAGATTTATTTATTTTGAGCCTAGCTAGGCTTTGTAAAACATCAGCTTCAGTTATGTTGATATTAGTTATGGACCAAACTTCCTGCCTACTCGACGCATGACTTAACATCACTACAATAAACTCCTTTTTTGTTCCGGAGCCACCAGTGGGTCGTCACCTTATTCCCCCCTGAATTCTGCCTGCACTATGCCCCACCATCGCCGGATCCATGACACAAATAACCAAATCAATAGTCTTCATGGAGGCATGGAGGAGCCTGTCATTAATTGGGAATTCAAATACAGCTATTCCATTATCAGCCAGACCCTATCAACAACTCATTTCATATACATAGAGAGCTCTGCCACTGGCTAGCATATTTACACAGGCCAGGCCTCTGGTGTAGACACACCTGGTTCTTGCGATAGTCCTCTTGTGAGTGGCGCAGCACGCGGTAGCAGAGGCGGAGCATGTACTGGTAGGGGGCATTCTTCTGGTCCGATAGCTCCTCTAGGCGTAGTAAAGCTGCCTCTCCACCCCTTTCTTTGAATGGGGCTTTCAGAAGGCCAAACACCTATAGAGCAGTTGCAGGGAATATACAAAACAAAAAGTTTTAAAAATTAATTCAGGGTATTGGTAAATTTTACATGACTTTGGAAAGAAGCAGCAGCTGAAAAACATAACTGGGAACCAGACTAATGCTGGTGTTCTCTACCTCTCTGAAAGTCAAGACAGGGAGGTTTAGTGCATTAACTAGCAGCGAAAAAATGGCAAAGTGAATCCAAGAACAAACAGAGAGACCAGAGCAGACAAGTAAGGTAGCCCGCAGCTGAGACTGCTTCAAGCTCGCTAAGCACACAGCATTAAAAAGGAAAGCTCCATTTTCCCGAGTGGTATTTCCCAGAAGAGCAGTCATCCTACAGAAGGCTCTGATTTGGCCATCCATGTTTTTTTTCCTCTGTGGACACAGCATAGGTCTCGATCTCACCTGTTTTAGAATATTCTGCTCACGCATGAGCTTCTGCCTTTCACGGTTAGGCTTGGTCATGGTGACATCCAGCACAGGCTGACCACTGTTGGTCGTGTCCACGACGAAGAACACCAGGTCCTCGAGCAATTTGATGGCAAACCTGTCGCCAGTGGAGAGAAAGAGCAGTGTGACTAGATAGACACTCTTTGTGATGATTTACTGTTCAGTAGTCAGAAAAATAAACTTACTATTAAATCTCAGGCTGGTTTTTGGAATTTTCCTAAATAAATAGCATACTTGTTAGCAGTAATAATTCTAGTCATAAGGCACCTAAATTTAAGAACAGACTAAAATCTGAAGACCCACCTTTGCATATAGTATAAGTTGATATATTGACATGTTTAACTGTCATATTTATGCCTGTCTATTAACTCCTTCTCCTACTTCTCTGCACACCTCTGCTTAGACTGTGCGGTAAAGGGGATCTGCACTATGAGTGAATCAAGATAGAACATGCAATGTATTCACTCTCTGACCACTGAAATCTGTGATTCTGCTTTTAATAGCTAGCTGTCTGCTTGTAGCATTGTTATTAGGACCGGTGTTAAACACTCAAGCTGGGATGTGTAGAAATATCAATTCAATAACCTTCTGTCATTTTGACTGATGAAACCATTGTTGAACTGATCCACCATTTTGCTCAACATCAAGCTGGCATCATTTGCAAAGTCCAGGTCACGGATCTCCATCACAGGTACAGAGACAATGGCAAATGCCTCTTTGTCCTCTTTTGTGGGGCAGGTACTCAGCTGGTTGGGAGCAAGAAGTCAGAGGTTGAATGGTGAAAACCACGGAGTTTCTACCAAATGTAATTTTCATAATAATACATTGAAAAAACAATTGAATTAAAAAGTCTTCCTCATCTTCTGCTTGGTCTTCTGAAGTAGGCAACGGTGAGAACAGAAGGATATTTGTAGAATCACATTTAGTGGAAGACAGCAGTGAAATAAAACGTTTAAAGGTGGAATCAGCAGCAGTGAGGAAGATGATGTCAGAGTAAGGAGAGGCAAGTCCCACCATTAGCCGGATAGGTCTTTCTTCCGTGTAGTCGATGGGCACGTTAGTGCTCTGTATCCAGGTATTGGTGCAGAGGTGACGCAGGCGCACATATGAGTTTCTATAAAATGTGACAGAGGACAGAGTAGCAGTCAGCATCCTGACAATCTCTACACACCTCAAACTTCCCTGTGCCTTAGCAATAGTGTAAGCCACAGTTTCACTGTCGCCAATATATGAAATATACAGTAACCCCTTCACATTTGTCCATCTGCACATTGCACATTGGTGGATTTGGTTCTTCAAGAGCTGGCAGCAAACAATTAAAAGGGAATATTTATGGACCTTTCTGAAAGATCGCAGAAACTGGCAGATGATGTGTAAGCCAAAAACAATACTGAAAATGATTTGGATCACAAAAAAATGATGTAACAAATATTAATATATGTAATAAATATTAATAATGCATAATATTTGCTAGTGTAAGTTCATACTATTGCATCAGTATTAAAAGGCTTGATTAGACACATCATTGTCCCAGTAACCAACCTCAGTCACGTGTTTCTTGCGGTAACTTTTAAACTTTTCAGTGCCTTTAATTTTGCATTTTTAATAAAGGGTCCAAAACATAGTGCAACCATTGCGTACATTAGTAACTATGTACATAGAGAGGCATAATTTAGATGGTTTGTAAATTATATGAAAAGCCTCATTTGACATGCAAAGTGCACAGTACAGTACTAGTTGCTTAGAAATTGGTAATACTTAGACGTTTTATGCTATCATTCAGGCTAGCAGACTGATTAGTGAATTGTCACATTCGCAGGGATCTGCTTAATGGGTAAAAAGGAAATGAACCTTTAATCACCATTTGCGTAACAAAAAGGATAGATACATTAGAATACATATCTTACATATGGAATACATATCCAAGCAATCTTGGGAGTCACGGCGCAGGGTTGGCCAGTGTGCAGCACCCCTGGAGCTGGAGGTTATGGGCCTGAACCGGTGATATTCCAATCACAGGCACAGAGGCTCAGCGGGCTCCCCTCCCCTTATTGTTAAGATTTATGCTGCACAACTACCTGGGTACGAAGGAGTCCGTTTTCTGTAGAGTAGTAGGGTCCAGCTCAAAGAGTGACGCAATGTCATTCCCATGAGGCACTGCCACCAGCTTATACTTCACCTTCTCCCCGAGGTTCCGCTTGCTGCTTCGCCCAATGTCCATCTGAAAAGGCAAGGTCAGCATGAGCACAGTTCTTCCCATGTTGCCACAACCACTTAACCCTGTCTAGGCACACCAAATAATGCATTTCTTCTCATTACGCAAAACAAACATTCCCATCATGTCACACTTACTCCCCTTCCCACAATGCCACACACACACGCTTAGAGCTGAGATCCTTACCTTTACTTTTTGGTACCATGTTGTTTAAATTAACTTTTCATGATATAAACCACATACCTTCATGCTTCACCCACACAAGTTCCTGTCAGGACTTTATAAACTATATTGACATGTCGCAAAAAGATCATTCATACCATCAGGTTTAGGTGGGATGGAATTTAGCCATATTACGTATGTTAAATGGAATGACATTACAAAATGGAAACAAAAAAAGATTGTGATCATTTAAAATTGAGTCTGTTAAGCAAACCAATTACTACTAATATTACTACTAATGATTTAAGTCTGTTGAGAACAGTATTATTTAAATTGCAAATAGCATTTATATTATTTAAGTTGTAACAGATTGGAGCTACAACTTAATGTACAAGGCTTACCTACCCACTGATGACAAGAGCCTAGGTAAACATGCACTGTTTAATCTAAAAAAGATGCAGCACTGATAGCTGTGCACTAACTGCTTATTATTTAGTGTATATTAATTTGAGTGGTGTAACTCATAAACTAGATATTTGTCCTCTACCTATTGCACTACCATCTGGATATTTAACATTTGTTTTTTTTTAAACATTTGGTTTTTTCCACTGCAGACCAAAGCAACATGGCGTATTATATCAAAATGAGGCTGAACCAAGATGCATTTGCCTTTCCCTTTACAAATAAAACAAGCTGGACATCAAAGTGCCTGCTTCTGGCCCCAGTGGTTCCTAATGTGAAAAAGTGCTGCAAACGTCACAAACCTTCATGGACTGCCAAGGGTTTTAAAACAAAGAGGATAATAGAAAAACAAACACTAACAACCCAACAAGGAGCCAGTAATTGCAGACCCATTGGGGGGAACAAGGCCCTGACACATGCTCCGTTATAAAAGTTCATTCAATGGTTGCTAACTGGTCTGACATCTGCTTAGGACTCCCAGCAATAGGTGGCAAGGGATAAAAAAAAAGAATCTTAATTAATTTACTCACAACAGTTTGGCCCTCAGTGTTGTCTCCTTTATAACCTGGGTTTTCCTAGAAAAACAACACACATCTTCTCATTGTTACTGTACATGCCGTATATCCTACAGCTGTGACTTAAGGTAGGCCCATAATAAGGTTACATATGCTACATGAGTGATCATGAAGGTTAAAGAACCGCTAATGCCTTTAATGTGTTAGACCACATTTGGATAGGAAGGTAAATGGACTGGAAGAAGAAGAAGAAGAAGAAGAAGAAGAAGAAGAAGAAGAAATCAATCCTGTTACAGGACCTCTTTGAAGCCATCTCTTCAAGCACCATATATACAGTTTGTGAACCCTTTAAATTTTCCTATATTTTATATGAAAGTGACCTTACACATCATGTGATTTTCAAACAACTATCTAAAAGTACTAAAAGTATATGAAGGCACCATAGTTAAACAAATTAAACAAAATTTTTTATACTTAGTCATGTATTTATTGAAAAAAAATATCCCATAAAATATCTGTGGCAAAAGTAAGTGAATCCATTGGATTATCATATAATTTGAATGTGAAATCAGAGTCTGGTGTTTTCAATCAATGGGATGACAATCAGGTGTCAGTGAGAGACCCTGCTTTATTTAAGCCTGATCACACATACAACACATCTGTGCATGTGTATCATGGCTCGAACAAAGGAGGTGTCTGAGGACCTCAGAAAAAAGAGTTATTAATGCCCATCAAGCTGGAAAAAGTTACAAGACCATCTCAGAAGAGTTTGGATTCCACCGATCAACAGATTGTGTACTAATGTAGGAGATTCAAGACTGTGGTTACCCTAGCCAGAAGTGGTCGACCATCAAAGATAACTCCAATTGCAAGGCGTGTAATAGTCCGAGAGAATACAAAGAACCCCAGAGTAACTTCTAAGCAATTGAAGGTCTGTCTCACATTGGCGAATGTTGATGTTTATGAGTCCACCATCAGGAGAGCACTAAACAGCAATGGTGTGTATGGCTGGGTAGCAAGGAGAAAGCTACTGCTTTACAGATTGCTAAAGATCATGTGGGCAAACCAGAGGGATACTGGAAGAATGTTTTATGGACGGATGAAGCCAAAATAGAACTTTTTGGTTTAAATGAGGAGCTTTACATCTGGAGGGGGAAAAACACTGCATTCGGGCAAAAGAACCTTATTCCATCTGTAAAATATGGTGGTGGGAATGTTCTGGTTTGGGCCTGTTTTACTGCATCTGGGTCTGGATGGCTTGCCATCATTGAAGGAACAATAAGTTCTGAACTATATCAGAGAATTCTAAAGGAAAATGTCAAGACATCCATCCATGAACTAAATCTTAAGAGACAGTGGGTCATGCAGCAGGAAAACGATCCTAACCATAGAAGTCGTTCTACCAAAAAATGGCTAAAGAAAAATAAAGTGAATTCATTCCAACTGAAATGCAAGCAGTTCAAGCGAGGAAACCCACCAACATCCACAAATTGAAGCTGTTCTGTATGGAGGAATGGGCTAATATTCTTCCAACTCGATGTGCAGGACTGATAAACTGTTACCACAAATGTTTAGTTGCAGTTATTTCTGCACAAGGGGGTCACACCAAATACTGTACTGAGAGCATGATTCACTTACTTTTGCCACACGCAGATATATTATTGGTTATTTTTTTTCATTAAAAACATGACCAAATATAATAATTTTGTGTCATTTGTTCAAGTTTGTTTTCTTCATATACTTTTAGGATTTGCTTGAAAATCTGATGATGTTTTAGGTAACTTTCATATAAAAATATAAAACATTTTAAAGGGTTCACAAATTTTCAAGCCCTACTGTATTTGGTGTTTTTGACCATATCAAAATGTAGGTGGTGCTAATTTGAGCCTTGAAGGCTCTGTTCCATTGGCTGGCTATACCTCAGCAGCCAAGTAGCTTCCTGTTGCCAGATGCTTGAAGCGGTACAGGCTATTCCAGTGACCCGCCCCTCCTCGACATGGGTCATGGTGCACTACCTGAAAGACATAGGAGACCAGCTGATCAATATCACAGACAACTAAAACAGATCATGTTGAAAACACACATAAAACAGGCATGTAGCCCATTACACATAAATACAAGACATGCTCATGCAAACCTCCACTTCCCACAATGCATTGGAGCTGGTAGCAGAGGTAGCAGACTGCCGCAGCGTTGTCCTAAGGAAGACGTGCAGCTTGGACTTGTACTCATCACATGTTAGAAACTTTTCCTGCTCTGCGTGAAACAATCGCACCACATCGCCCTGGTGGCATATACAAGGCTTTAATCACATTTGCTATCACACGCTGAACATTGAACACCAGCAGAAAACAGTGATGATGATGATGATAATGAAGATTATGATCATGTAGAAAACTGACCCCTTTTAGGACCTCATCCTTATGATCACTGAACATCATAAACAAGTTGATCTTCCAGCTAGTGCTGCTGTTCACAGAGTTGACCTGCAGAGGGAAACAAGTGCACGCCAACTGGTTATTTAGTTCACAAAACAGTCACTTTTCCAGTTAACAGGTCTCCTAATGGCATGATTTATGTCATTTTGGGAAAGTCCATTAACACTTCTAAATTTGTTTTCATGAACTTCAATTCCCATTATAAATACATGTTTAATGGGTGTGCTTAAATACAGTATAGGGTTTTTTTTACTTAAATATATAGTATATATTGATGCTGAATGTGCACATACCAATTCTATGATTTCTGCAGCTCATTAAACTTGTGCAGGACCTTCACTAACATTCAAACCAAAAATGTCAATTAGTTAAGACCAGCGGAGGGTAGTTCAGATCCAGAAAGTAAAAGTCCAGAACAAGATTTTGTTTCAACCAACCAGCTGAGTACTCTGTGACTGTGACTCTTTATGCTCAACTGGTTGGTTGAAACAAAATCTTGATCTGGATTTTTACTTATTGGACCTGAATTACCCACCTCTGGCTAAGACACAGCTGCCCTGTATTTAGCTGTACATTAGGTGAATTGGCATCTCTAAAACATGATGGACTGGCATCCCATCTCTGGTGTCTCATGCCTTGTGCCCTGCACTTTCTGGCACAAACTCCAGGCTCACCATGACCCTGCCACTTACACGGTTATAGAAGGAGGATGCACTGAAGGTTCAGTAAACTTAAACAAGTATAACCAAGTGCATTTTTCTATAATTAAAAATTAGTAGTTCTAGGTCAGGAAGAAAACCGTAGTTTTAAGTAAAGGACATACAACAGACCAAGGATCTGTTGCTTAGTGATTGAGTAATGGCAGAAGATGCACTAATGGAAGCTCAAGGTTGGAAGTCTCCCATCACTGAGTAGCCTCACCTCCCTGCAGCCCACATGGTCAGGCAACTCATAGCTGCTGGCATGGAGTGGCTGTCCGGCATTCACTGGGTTTAGAATGACCTTGTCACCAACCACCACCTACAGGAGGTAGCAAAGATATAATTATCATGCACGTTTCAGATATGTGTGCATACATGAGAAATTCATCGTATAAGAATAAAAAATTCAACAAAAATGGGTGTGGTTAGTGGTTAAATTAGCTTTTGTAAGGAGGGGGAGCCCTTCTTTACTCACAGTGGTCAATATCTCTCAAAACATCTTTATTTACCGCGACTTGCACCATTGGTTTAGTACATATTTTATCGACTTAAGACCTACATATTTATATCACATCAATTAATATTTTAGCAACAGTTCTAAACCTACATTTCACTATAAATCAAAACTGTGGCGCCAACTTCTCGAGCTGGAGTCAGGACTGTGTGACACGCCAACTGTGTGATGTCACGCATTCTCGTAGGGTATGTGCATTCAATGATAATTAATTCCAATAAAAGAAAAAAAACATTGGTGGGTGTAATTCACTTTAACTATAATTTAGTGTTGTCTAAATAATTATTCACAAAGTCTGATATGACGGTATTTTTTAGAAGGAGATGAAAATGCATAAAAGTATTATATTATTATTAATACTGAAGCAGAGAGAGCTCACTGTATTGCCAAGGTGAGGAGGCGGAGCTCAGCTCCGGAGGGCTCTGGCCCAATTTACATGGCAAATACTATCTATGCATCGTCCCACTTAGAAGTCAGTTATCCAGTTGGGATCTAAGTGATTTTGGAGGATTTTGAATGTCTTCACAAACAAAAAAATTTGATTAATTTCATCATATCATGAATACAAGTGTGTCTCAAAACATTATTTATCATCTAAAATAGTTACAGATCATATTTTTGGTGGAACAGTCTTGACATTGATAGAAATGATAATAGTGGTGCGTTATTGCATGTACCCCTTTGCGTCTGTCTTACATTATCCCCGTTGGCCCGCAGCTTCCAGAAGGGCTGTATAAAGAGCCAGGAGCCCTCGTTACCAGTGCTGTCCAGCGTGACTCGCATGGCATTCTTCTCTAGCAGAGCTGGAAGTCGCTTGTTCACTGTGAGGTACTTGTTACTCTTCATGTGCAGGAGCTGCCAAAACATGCAAAGATAAGAGAGAACACCATTTCTATGACAACTCTAGGAATGGTAAATACATGTAACTGCATTGTTACCAATGAGTGCCAGGTGAGAAAGCCGAGTCTTTGGCACACAGGTCGGCAGCTATGTCACCGTGTGACTTACCAGATGTTGCAGGTGTAGAAGCAATGCCAGGTAATATGTGAAAGGTGTGCAAATTTACCAAACTCAAGGCCACATGATGAGCCCTCAGTCTGTGGTTTGAGTTGTGTCACTGTCTGTCACCTTACATATTTAATATTAGAGTTTTGACTAGTCAGTGGACAGTAGCGATGAGTGCTTCATAGAGTCCTAAAGGTGACTGGATTCCAGTAGAGAAATGTGTCATTTCTCTGCTTGGTGCCTTCTGTATGCAGGAGGGGACATCAGTATTTTAGAACAGACACCTGCTGTTCATGTAACCATACATATGCCTCCGACCGCAGAGCCCTCCCGAGGGTTGTGTGGACAGCAAAGCGCATCATCAGCAGCTCTCTACCAAGCCTGCAGGTCATTTTCACTACCCGCTGCCTACGTAAGGCCACTAGCATTGTGAATGAGCCCCACTGTCCCTCCCTTGGCCTTTTTACATCTCTTCCATCTGGAAGAAGATTCTGCAGCATCAGATGCAGGTCTGCTAGACTGCAGAGTAGCTTCTTCCCCCAAACAGTGCGGCTCCTGAATATCATGCTGACCCCTTCCGCACTGGACTGTCTCCTCCACAAACTGCTCCACCCTGTTTAAGCCCCCCGGCTGCTTCTGCCCTATAATCTCAGTGATCTGCCTATAGTGATTGTGTTTACTTGCCAACATGTTTACATGTAATGTTCATGCAGTATTTATTGACTAATTTCAATACTTGCACAATGCAAGCTTGCATAACTGAACAGCACAATACTTACTGGCCTATTTGCACTGAATCTCTGTTTCTCTTACACCTTAGTCTATAGTCTTGCATTGTTACAGTCTCTCTGATGTGCCTTCCTCTCCTAATCTTTTGCTAAATGTTTTTAGCAAAATATGTACAGATATTACCTCTGATTTACCAGATGTATATCTTACAGGGTACAGATATTTATTCCCCCCTCCCATTTAACCTATTGTGAATCTGAAGTGCTGTCTGAGTGTGATGTTGTCCTGCTGTGTTGTATTTTGCACCCTTAGTCCTGGAGAACGTCATTTCGTCTCACTGTGTGCTCTAATGTATATGGCTGAGATGACAAATAAAGCACTACTACTACTACTACTACTACTACTACTACTACTACTACTACTACATACAGTACAACAATAGTTTATCTAATGTAATCCATCAAATTGTTGCAGAACGGGCCAAAAAAGGTTCAGCAGCTCAAACCATGTCTTCCTCCTATAGTAGACCTTAGTCTTGGATCCACAGCCTTTACTTTCTGGAAAGCAATCAAACCCTCCTTCACTCCTCAGACCCTTAACCTAACAGGCACAAGTGGATTACCATGTTCACCACAGTCATAGGATATGTTTTCCTAGACAATAACTGCCTACTATCTTCTCTCTCAAGCTCCACCTTTCTCCAGGAAGCCTGCTGTTTGTCTTCAGATAAGACAGCAGGACAAATATTGAAAAGTAACGTCTTCTATGGCCGGGATTGTACAGCTGCATCCTTTAAACCAGGCTCACAGATTTTTGCCCTCGCTAACAGCAGAAGTGCAACAACAAGGTGATAGTGAGCTTACCCCCCTCTCTCCTGAGGCCTACAGAACTGGCTGCTTTCAGGTGTCAGGAAGACCCACAGCCTTACAGCAGATGCAAATTCAACCATAACTTCAATTACAGTCATACAAATGTACAACTTTATAAAAAAAACATAGCTCTATTTACATGTACAAAGAAATACGATTGCTTAAGCCTTCACCGAAGCACAGTATCAATTATTCTCAAAAAGGCATTTACAGCAATATGATCTTAATTGCATTTACAGCTTCAATTATACTTGCTCTGCTCCAAAGACCTGACTCAATCATTCACATACAGGGAATCTTGAGTGCACCAGTGTCAATAATCCACACTTAAGGAATGTCTCTTAGAGCTACAAGTATTTTAAGGGCACAGGAATTTCCTCTAACTATTCCATTCAGGCTTGACAGGCTGATCCTTATACATCTGTCTACACATTATAGCAAAAATGGTGAAACATATCCTGGTTTGCATAACTTCCTTCATAGTTCAACTATTTTTTTACTATCTAATCCAGTACAGGGTCACAGAGAGCCAAGAGCCTGTCCCAGGACACATAGAGGACAAGGAGAGGCAAATGTTCATAGTTTATGTATTATATGTGTTGATCCATATGTTCATCAGAATGCATCTGTGTGAGCACTTCAGAACTAAAATATTTAGTCATATCAGTTCTATATCCCCCCACCTTGATACCATCTCAACTACAAAGAAAGTATAAAATACATCTAATAGCACTTGCAATTTTCTGACACCATCCTATCCAATTTATAATGCATTTATCAAACAGTAATAAGTAGCATACCAGCATACATTAATATGAAGATGCACTCATTGTTCTGTGAATACATTATAAATGTATTGAAGGTTGAATGAAGGTTCGCCTAATGTAATCAACTACTATGTCTGTTATTAATGTATATCAAAGCTGTCATGCCTTGTTCATTGAAAGTGTTAGGAATACAACGCTTTAAGACATGTTAAGGTATACCTACATGCTGCTAATTAATGTTCATTCCATGCATTATAAATGCATTGTGAAGGTGCACTTATTGTACAGCATTTCCGAATAATCTACTCATCCCTATTCGGGGTCTCTTAATCCAGAAATAAAGCCTCTATGCTCTTTCCCAGAGTAAAAGGTATTGAGTGGAGGATGATAATGATAAATCCTTTTTTAAGGTACATTGAACTCTTACCCCATCTTGCTCTCCATACCTTTGAGGACACAGTACAGGGCCAGTCAACATGCAGCACCCCTGGGGCTGGGGTCTAAGGGCCTCACGCAAGGGCCCACATACATGTGACGGTTCAGCCAAAGCCTGGGCTTGAACAGGGATCTTCCAGTCACTGGCACAGAGACTTAGTCCGCTGAGTCACTCACTAACCCCATGAACCTTGCTGATCACATATTTGCACGTGAGACACTCTTCTGTGGTTGCTGGCACTCTACTGTTGGAATGAAGAGTCTCAGGGATGCCTCAGACTCAGACGTAAATTCTCCAATACCTGTTACGTTCACTGTCCCACCACATTTGATTCTGAATTATATTCAGCATCTCTCAAATAAATTACCATCAACAAAATTTGACAGAAAGTAAAACTGCAAACACACTGCAACTGATATACTGTTGCCTCACACTTCTGAGGCTGAGCTTTAAAGTCTCAACTCCACTGTGTGTGTCTGTATGTGTGGGTCAAGTATATATTACATTGTGGGATCAGATATCCCCACAATGTGATAACCTATTATTTTCATGTTGTGGGTACCAGCAGTTCCCACACGGGGAAGCTCAATTTTATAAAAAACTGTGACTGCAATAAAAAAATCTAGATATGCCCAACGTCTTGCATTTTGTTTTGTTAATCATGGTTAAAATTAGGGCTGGGTAGGGTCATCATTGTTAGCATTAGGGTTATGCCCATAGAAACAAATGGAAAAGTGAGAGTTGCATTTTTTCCTGTGTTAATTGACACCTCGTCGTAGAGGAATGCAAGCAAGGGAGGGTCACTATTCAGGCAAATTCCAAGGTTGATGCCATGGAAACTGAACTCCGCCTCCTCTCATATCACCTAGCTCTGTGCATGGCCCTGATGGCTCTATTTGGGTTCCAGCCACAAACACGCAACTGCTTTCATCATGTGAGCGCTGAGTTTACAGCATGGCTAAGCAGGGCCCAGGACATCTGGGTGCTGTAGACACCAATCACATGGGCTCCACCTGCAGAAGCAAGGTGGTGCAAGTGGGGCCTACCTGGATGACACTGCCGTACTTCACCACATCCCCGTGCACCTTCTTGTTCTCTGTTTCATTCTGCTTCTGCTCCAGGTTTGCTGCATGCTGTGTGACACAAATGCATCAGCACTGCTAATACAAGGCAGGCAGAGCCAGGGAGGCAGCCACACAGGCCTGATCAGACAAGGCAAACACTCAGGTGGGATTTTAGCGACAACTTGCGTCACAATACTTTTAAACAGTACAAATTAGGGCTGCATATTAGCACAGATGCCCTGACTCAGTTTGATTCCGATTTACAAGCTAACGATTCAATTCAATCTGAATTGATTCTGATTCAATATCAATCCGACAGGAATTGTCTTATTCTGTCTTATATTCTGATATGAAATACTATATAGCAGCTTTCCATATTTCGAGAGATGTTTAAAAAGTTCTAAATGGAACACAAATTTACAATTGCAGTGTCACTGGAAACATACTATGAAAACCACTAAATAAAGGCCAAAGGCTTGTATACCAAAATCTTTTTATTTGAGGGACATATGGGTATTGTCATGCCCTGCCGTCCGATCCTCCCGTGTGCCACGCCCCCTCGGTCCTCTCGTGCGAATCCGTCCCGTCCTCAG
>JAODKN010000104.1:9151723-9162894 GCA_026774425.1 Petrocephalus zakoni | reverse complement strand
GGGGTTTTCAAGTAAGAATTTCATTGTGCTCTGTACGCTGTACTTTGTACATTTGACAATAAACTTCAACTTCAACTCTGTAATATGAATTCTTACTAGTAAAAATACAATTCTTACTAGTAAAAAGTATAATTCTTACTAGCAAGAATTGCATTGTAGATATCTTGAACTCATATTCTTACTAGAAAGACACTTTTACTAATAAGAATGTTTTTTTTACTAGTAAGATTTTATGCTTTTAAGCTTTTATGAATAAAAGAAAATTTGGTTTGCCATAAACGCCTGCTTTTATATCTTACTACTGTGTACTGTGCTCATTAAAGTATATACAGTACTGTATATTCATTAAAAAGTTGATCGAAACAGTCAAAATGATACAGCATGCTCTCGGTTGTCTGAGTCAATTATATCCTCTTCCTGTCCTGTCCACTGACTGGCTCAGCCTCACGCAAGTTTCTCTCATACACGCTTCTACATCGCTATGCATCGGAAGCATCTTTCTTTGCGATTTCTGAGAACTTTTATCTAAGCCCCACGATGGCACCTAAATGTGTACTTCTTCTAAGCCTTCTGCTTCTTCTTATTTTCATAGGTTAGTGGTTCTGTGTAAGAACTGTGTGTGTGTGTGTAATTAAATTTACAATAATAATAATAGTATGATATTTGTAAATAAGTATTTATACAAATACTTGTAAAACTGTATTTTCTCTTATTTTGTCGAAAATATTGGGTAATACGAGTATAATGGTGACTAAAGGGTGTTGTTTCATGTCTAGAGGGCTCTAGCAATGTTAAAAACCGTATTTAGAAAGTCGCAAACAGGTTTTCTATGCTCTAACTATGAAGATATTCGATTTATAAATAAAGAATCCTACTTCGCAGAAATTCACTTTTCGCCGTAGAGTCTGGAACAGATTAAACACGATAAACGAGGGACGACTGTATGAAAACAAAAAAAATCTGATTTATTAATTTTTCCAGTACCAAAAGCAATGCCGTTAACATCAGAGCTGATTGATACTCCGGTCTTTAAAAATTTAGCCCTGGGGCCCGTTTAGTACCGGGTTTTGGTACCCATCCCACCCTTAACTTAATTTTTTAGGCAACATAACTTGACCCAGCTGTAAAACTATGGCTGGCACATCTATAAAACATACCCTCTTAGAATGTACCAGTTGACACAATATTCAATATTGACTCTTCTTGTCCTTGTTTCTGTTGTCACATTCAAGAGCCTCCACACACCCCCAGTTGACACACATACTAATAATGTGTAGTTTATGAGTACTGGAGAACACTAAGTGGAACAAACAGCCCTACTTTCTGATGGATTTTCAAGTTAGTCTTTGATAAATATTGAATGTTCTCTTATCAGTACCAAAAAATGAGCTGGAACCAGCTGGTTCACTGAATTTGCTGACAGACAAGAAGAACATGTTTATGCTGTAAAGCCTGGATTCACCTCAGCTCTTGTGCCACAAACCCTGTTAACACGAAATGTATGTAAGTCAAAGGTGTAACAAGGTAGTTGTTACTCTCCAATGAGCCACTGCATGTGCAGTATAAATAATATGTTTTGCAAACAACACAGGAATATAAAGCAGACATGAAAATGACTTTGCATTGTTATACATTTAATGAGGACAAATTCCTCATTAAAAAAATTGTGTTTGCAAGACAAACACAGCGGTCAAAAAATGGTTCTAGACTAGCTAACCTCTGAACTTCTTTGGAGGGTTGTCCAGGTCTCCAGCACCAGGTTCCACCACACACCGGTCATCCACCAGTCTATGGAACAAACATAGTAGGGTAGAGCGTGGGTAGGGGGTTGAAGGATTACACCATAGCACCTGTACTGTTGTTAGGTCGGTGGTGGCCTATAGTAAGTCTAGAGAAGTAGGAGTGAACAGCAGAGATAATCACCACCCTTAAATTTAAATCTAACCTTAGGCGTAAAATAACACACAACAGATTCTACCGTGTCATTATTTATTTAACAAAAATGAAACCAAAATGAAGCAGCCATGTGTGAAAAACTAAGAACACCTAAAAAAAACTAAGTATACCATGATTCAATAGCTTGTAAAACCACCTTTAGCAGCAATAAGTTAATAAGTCAAATTAATCATTTAAAGTCAAGCCCGGAATTATTCATACCCCTGGCAAATTTTTACCTAAAGTTACGTTTATTCAACCAGCAAGTTTCTTCTTGATTGTAAATGACACAGGCGTCTCCCAGAAGATAGTGCCGAGCTGTGCCGAATCTCCTCTTTTAGTCTCCCTGTCTGTACTGCTCTTTGATTACAGGCCAGGGGACTATGCCATCGCAGGTGAACCAACTTGTGCATTTTTGTGTCAGTCTTGCTGGAGCAAATCCACAAGAAAGTCTCCTGTTATTACAGTTGATGGCACAGAACATTTGAATGAAATATGGCAGCAGCAGTCTGTGTGTGAGCCACAGATGCAAACCTTTCTTCCTGAGAGGTATTAGAGGAATCATAATGTCTTCATTGGTTTCTCAGGTGAAAGCAGCTACATTCATAGGCATACTGTAGTTAAGTTAGCCTCCAGCAACAGAGTTTTGGTCATTGTATGAGGAACAAAATGTATGATTTTTACTGACGTTTTCTACAACCATTTTGTGGTAATGTGTTAGTGGATTTTTTCAAAGTAAAACTTAGTCCTAGCAGTGTATAGCTCAACAATACAAAACTGTTAAAGATGGCATTCAATAAAGCCAAAAACAGTTTAACCTCAAGTTTTAAAGTAAAAAAAAAATTAAAATGTTTTGTCATCTTGTTAACTTACATTATCTTATGGGGTGGCTATCTATTTTTGGGTTAGTGAAGTGACATGGGATAACTTCAAAGTGACATTGATATTAAGATATTTCTAAATTTGTATAAGCCAGGATGGATTAATATTCACTGTTTCAGGACGAGGCTGAACCACACACAAAATGCTCCTGCAGAGTACCAAAAGTATAGGATTTGAATGAAGTGAGGCTCCATGCAAACTAGCGGGCAGGACAATCACACACCCAAAAACAGGTGAAAGACATCACCATGGCTTTGATTCTGTTGTCCCAGCATGTCACAGTATACTATTTAAAAGAAGCAACAGTGTTTATGATCAGTTATGACTCATTGATGGTTCAGCACCACAAAATATTGCTGTTTTATTATATAAGGCATAATAGGGGTCATGATAGGGGAAGTTGTTGAATGGGGTCAGCTGTTTGAAGGGATACAGTATTCTTTCTACATGAATACTACTTAAAAATACTACTAATGTTTAATAATAATAGATACTTTTTATTGATCCCTGTTGGGAAATTCTCTTCTCACCTCCCTCAACCTTGCTCTCCATGAAAGCAAACTTGGCTGTGAAGGGCAGCCACCTCCCGTGGCACCCAGGGAGCCAGGGATTAAGGTCCTTGCTCAAGGGCACACAGACGTGCTGAAGCTGGGCATTAATCGGCAACCTTCCGATCACAGGCACAGAGGCTTAACCTGCTGAGCCACACTCTGCAACAATTGTCCCTGGCCTTCCCTAATGCAGAAATTTTCCTGCATTTTTCCTGGTAGGGGCAATTACTGTGCACCTATCCCATTTGACATTCAAGAAGTGAATGAGGCAGGCTGGATGAACTTTCTATGAGTGCACCCAGAGGGATGCAGCCACTGCAGCAGTCTTGGCTGTGGTCTGTCATTTCAATAGCCCAAGTAACAATGGCTGTCAGGCACAGTACCTCATAGCTATCCCCTAAATTACACACACACACTTCCCTGAAAAAACCACAGGAAGTTACTGAGCAACCCTGCACTGGGCGTTGGATGGCAATCTCCACAGCACATGCTTGTATGGCTTCCTGCACCAGCCACATTTATATTCATAGGGGGAGCCTGGGAGCTAGGCACAATGGACTGCACTGTGTTCCCCTGAGACAGGCATTTAATCACAAATAAGGGCTAATTCCATTACTCTCAACACGAAAACACAATACTCTCCAACCTGGGCACAATGGTATCATCTCACCTCAATATACAATGTATATACTTACATGGTACAGCTACAGGTCGTTACAGTATTTCAAATCACCCTGCCTTCTAAATATTGCACAGTTTTAATGAATAGTAAAATTCTAGATGTAGCAGTGTTTAACGTCTATTGGACGTTATTTATTTTAAAACACTCATGTCATGAGGGAAAAAATAAATCTGATCACATATCTGAATGTTTTATAACGTGCAAAAAACACACAACTTTTAAAATGCCAACCAAGATGCAGTAATCCGAGTTTCTCACACGAATAATCTAGCCTATATAAGAAGCATAACTTAAAAAAAATCCACCCCAGCAGTGTTCTCTAGCAGTTTACACATTTCTCCATCTGTATTGCTAGTTATTCCACACACTGCATTTGTTCAGTTCCACCACCGGTTCATCCGGCCACTCGAAAAGACACCAGATTTATAGTGGCTGACGATGTCGTGGCTGTAGAACAGCAGCCACAGTTTTTTCCTTTGATTAAATCAATGTCTGTAGTTCTGAAGGCCTGAAGTTAAATATTACAGGTGTAAAGGTATATTTAACGTCAGCTAAAATGTTCTTTTCCAATGAACATCCTATGCAACGGACTACTGCAGTTACACGGCTTTCCTCCAGGTTATTTGTGCAGATCAAACGTATCCAAATAAAGGAAAGTGTCTTATTAAACAAACTTGTGGAAAAATTAGATATGTAACATGATGCTGGGAACAGGAACGATCGCACGAGGTACAGTGTGGAACCCCTATTCACATCTTAAGGAGAGGTTACATCGGCATGAACCCAGGAAGTAGCGTCTTACGCCAACGAACTGCTACTTAAAGTTGTTTTGATTAAGGCAACCTACATTACACAGGGTCCACTGGATGCAACAAATAGTAATAATGTAGGAAAACTGTCCTATAACGAACAAGAAAGTGCACAAAGGGACACCAGCGTAAATCATTACACGTTCCCTCCACCATCTAGTACCTCAATTCGAATTAATGTCAACACAGCTGAAACGTTTCTATAGACACATAGCAATTAATTAAGCGTTCCTATAACTCAAAAAGTCTACTGATGCCTTAACTGAATGCTGTACACTACTTACCCAAGCGTACTTATGAACCCATTGACAGATCCCTCGGCATATAGGGACACAATATCCCCTATGTGCAAAAAGCTAGACACAGAATCAGACATCGTTATTTTCTCCAAGGTACAAAGTATGGTGCGGGAGAACGGAGAAAAAATTAGGTTCTTCGAGAAATTCGCTGATCGTTTTCCTTTTACATATCGCTCTGAGGGTATACCACCACCTCTCTAAGCGCTGCGCTCTTCTTGGCGACCCGTTCGTGGTGTGTGACAACTCATACGCAAAGTTTCAGCTTTCCCTGAGCATGCTGGTATTTATCTTATGTGCAAACGAAAACCAACCTAATGATGGCTATTCAGAAACTACAAACGGATAACTGGAAATAGCAGCTTTAAAAAGTGAAAAAAAACATTAAAAATAAATACTTCTAGTCAGTCATACAGGTTTGCTGTCTACCTCAAACCAGGAAGTGTACACAATGCAAATAGATGGGATGGTCAAAAGATTGACTACAGTCAAGTAATTGCCGTTTAGACTGCAAATGCAAAACAATGGCATCCAAAAACCATTATCAGCTGGCTAAACTTCAGGTCTGAAAACACACCAGTAACACTCAGGCATTTGCGAATGAGATGTCACCGAAAGGGAAAGTAAAACTCTGAAGTTACTATAGTGGCACCCCTTATTATTCATACTTCATTTGCTTTTGCAATTTGTGGTGATGAACCACAGATTCATTTTGCAAGATTTAAAATGTGTGCAGGATCGATTGATGAATACATTTAAACGAAAATAAAATTAATTACAGTTGCAGTTAAAGAAAGGTATAAGTGAATTTAAGTATGGATATAGTCTGTTTTTCATATGTTTCACAATTCGATGGTTATAATTACCATATTACTTATTTAATGATTTAACGTCATGTAGGACTAAGCGACACACAAAACCTCTAATTGCTGAAGTGCCTGTCTTCTGTAGATTCGTTTTTGTTTAAATGTACAGTAGCCTACTTATATTCGCTGACCGGCATATAAGGCGTCTGCCATACAAATATTTGTAGATGTAATTCGTGCTAGTAATGGTAAGAAATACAGTTCGAATATCCTTCGAAGAATTTGTAATAATGAGTGACGGTGATGTAATTACTGTTAGTCAGTTGCATGCAATTCTCTGTACGTGTTGTCGATGTCAGCATGCGTGCTCTAGGCGAACACATTACCCAGAATAGTGTATGAATTTAAATTTTTTTTATGCGAAGCAAATGACTGAAATAGCTACCACACAAACAGCTTATTGAAGTGCAATTTGTTATTTACCACTTGTACGAAATGACTGCCTTTCCAGGATCGACATTTCCTATGGAATAAAGAACTAGAAATGATTACAGGTATATGTGCAATCTTCACTGATTGCACATTCCATCAGTAAGAGCAGTGTGTGAAGGTTGAATTAGCAGAACAATTGCACTGCTGTACATTAAATATTGCAATTCATAATGGGAAACATATCAGATTTCAAAAGAGGACAAACTAGGTTTAGGGTTGTCCCCACAGAAATGAATGGATGGTCCTCACTAAGACAGGAATACAAACGTGTGTGTATGTGTGTGTGTCTGTGTGCGCACGCATGTGCACTTTCCGGTGGGTTGGTGCCCATCCTGGACTATACCCTGTTTTGCAGCCCTGTTTACGGCAAAAGGGTACAGAAAATGGATGGATGGATTGAATGATGGAATAATCTTGTTGTAATACTGATATATTCTTCCTCATTTTTTGAACTCCTGATCTATTTTCTCATATGAACAGGTTACTCTGGGTAAAACATGGGGGGACTGACAAATTAGGAAAAATGAATAAAGTCCTATGTATGAACAACAAAAGCTGCCTTCTAATCTGCTTCTAGATGCAGTCATGTGGAAAAAAACACACACTGTTTCAATTTTAAGATTTTACAAATTAGAGCATAATAACAAAGTCATCTGGTCCATAGTAGGTCTTAAAATTAGGTGATACAACCTCAGATGAACAACAACACGACATATTACAAAGTGTCATTATTCATCAAAAACTAAGCCAAAATGTAGATGCAGTATGTGAATAATTGAGTACACCCTTACTGCTTCCATGGGAATTGAGGGTAAGTGCACTTGATTATCAAATGCACTTGATTATCATCATCAGCAAGTGTGTCCACCTCTATAAAAGCAGACGTTTTTACAGTTTGCTGGTCTGGAGAATTTAGGCGTTTGTTAACACAATGCTAAGGAGGAAATCTCAGGCTTTAGGGGCCCCAGTTAGCATGTTAAATGTTAACGTTCATGACAGTATAATTAGAAAGAGACTGAGCTAATATGGCTCATTTGTAAGTGTTTCCAGGAGAAAGACTCTTCTCTCTAAATAGAACTTGTCAGCACAACTGCCACAAAACTTCTGGAACAATGTTCTTTGGACAGATGAGACCAAAGTGGAGACGATCATAATACACAGGGCCATGTTTGGCAAAACCAAATGCAGCATATCAGCCAGTTGTAAGGCATGGTGGTGGATGATTTGGGTTTGTTTTGCAGCCACAGAACCTGGGCATCTTGCAGTCATTGAGTCAACCATGAACTCCTCTGTATACCAAGAAGAAGAAGAAGTTTGCCATATATATATATATATATATATATATATATATATACATACACACATACATACAGTAAAAAAAACACATTCAGATCATGCAATGAAATTCTTACTTTGCTGTCTCCGTTTACACAATGATAATAAATAAAGTAAAAATAAAAATTTGTGAGGCCATCTGTCTGAAAGCTAACACTTGGCTGAAATTGGGTCATGCAACAGGACTATGATACCAAGCACACCAGCAAAACTACAACAGAATGGCTTAAAAAGAAAAGAATTAAGGCTCAGTCAAAGTCCAGACCTCAAACCGATTGAAATGCTGTGGTGGAACCTTAAGTGAAATGTGCATAAAATAATACCTGCAAACCTCAAAGAACTGAAGCAACAGTGTAAAAAAGAGTGGGCCAAACAATGTGTGAGACTGATAAAGTCATACAGGTAACGATTACTTTGAGTTATTGCTGTTAAAGGTGGTTCTACAAACTATTGAATTGTGGGGTTTTTCACACATTGCTTCTCCATTTTGGCTGCATTTTTGTTAAATAAATAATGACCTGGTGTAATCTGTTGTGTGTTGTTTTACACCTGAGATTAGATTTAAATGATTTTAGAACCTGGTAAGAACCAGATGATTTTTTTATGTCCTGATATGTTAAACCATAGAATTGGACTGTAGGTGTTTCAGTTTCATTGTCCAAACCCTGAATATGGTTTTAAGTGCTGGAATTAAACTCTGGATATTTTTTTGTGTTCAAATTTTTATTATTATTGAATTATCAACAAATAAAATTCTGGATATTAATGCATTATATTATCCTACATTTCAGTACAAAAAGGTACTCGATAATGATGTGACACCCTTATGCAAAACCACTACACCCCAAACAGTAAATATTTTGTTTGTGAATTCACAAATAGTAAACAGAAGGCCTCTGCAAACACAGTATTTAACAACATGCCTCAAACTGGGGGAATCATTATTTGGACTCACCTCAGAAAACAAGCTAAGGCAGTGTGTAAACATGTAGTGCACTTGACAGTGAAGACACCCATTTTTAAGTCTTCCATTTGGTAGCAATGCACTATCAATAAAGAATTCATAAACAGATTTGTTTGTAATGGGACCAAAAATGGATGAAGCTTTCTAAACTAGCAACCTATTAAATGAAATTATTTAGTAGGCAATTTCTCTCAAGTCTTCTCACAGAAGCTTGCTTCTCAGTGCTGTATGAGTTCTGTGTGTTTATGAAATTTTATCACAATATAATTTTAAGTGTTTGGGATAAACTCTTCTCAGGTGATTCATATGCAAATTGTCATTTGGATGGGACACCTCATCAGGCTTCACTCCAGTTTTTGTCTTAGGTTAGGGTTCTGGCAAACTAAAATGTTTTGTATTAGAGTTCTCCAAGGTTTGCCCTGTTAAATTTTGCAGACCATGTGCCAAGTACATGTTCTTATGCAAATCTGTGTGTACCTCTGCGCAGACAGCAAGCTTGTTGTTTATATTGCGACCATGTATATGTTAAATCGTTCATGTGTCAAAGAGAGAGTAAGTGCTGTATCATCAGCATATTTTAGCAGATGGAGAGCAGCAACTTGAACTGATGCACGTTGAATTATTAAAGTTAAAAACAGTATCGATTACAAATGATAACCCTTCCGAGTATCTGCGATCATGCATCGCCGCGCCTTTGAAGTTGTATTGAAATATCCATCTTCCACAATTGCTTATCTAGTACAGCATTATGAAGGGTGATTAATTGTCATTGTTTACACAACATAACACACAAAAACAAAATGTGTCCCCTGCATTTAACCCATGTGACATTGTGACACAGCAGGGGGCAGCTACTTGAATCTTTTTCATATGGCAACGAAAGCTCACAGTAATTAAAAATTGATTCAGTATTTTAGCCATTAATTTGCCCATGTGATATTTGCTTTCCACATGTTGTTTTTCCATATGATACTGTACATATATTGTGTGTGCAGCTTCGTCATCGCGATGTGCGCAAGCGTAATAATCATACCGCATTTGTCGGCATGGCTTTGTGTCTGTTGACAACTCGAAACCAGCAACACCAACAACTTTCTTGACACACTCTATTGTCAGATAAGTTATATTTGGCAATAGTTCATATCGGATAATTTCATGTTTTTCATTTGATAAATATAGCAATATTACTCCACGTGATTCTGCAATGTCATATTCGTGCATCCCCAAATATATATTTATATATGTAATGCATTTTATTATATAACAAACAAAAGTGGGTAAACAACATCCTCTCCAATCATACCATACTCATGAACAGAGAAGAGTACTCTTACAACTAGATTTTCAAAGCATTTGACATTATATAGGTTTGTACAGCAAGAATATTTAATATTTTCACCTTGCTTACATGATGACTACCCTCCTTCAACTGCATTTTCCATATTCTGCAGGAACTAAGCTTCTAACTACAGCTCGAGAGCAGATGTATCGTACACACGATCCTTACCTCCATAGTTTGAACTATGGTTTCGGGAAATAACGGCATCGTACTTGCATAGTTCCAAATGCAGTACATAAGTTGCTAACATATTTAGCAACTACAGTGTGCTTTTGGGAAATGCACTTCTGGTTAGTTAAGGCCCCTTTTTAGTGGAAGCCCCACTAAACTGTCACTGTATCCAGTGATTGCAGTATGGGATTTTATTTACACACTTTATGTCATATGATTTGACTTCCCCATCTCTTTAAGTGACTCATAATGCTTACGTCAGCTGTGGTTGTTTTTTCCTAAAAACTGTGCAGCTCATTCTATGTGTAAAGGTGATGATACACTGGGTTACTTTTTGAGCACATGTTATGTTGCCAGACAATTGCAAAACAGGTGAGAGAAAGGGAAACTCATCCTATTCTGGGGTGCGTTTCCCAAAAGCTCCCATTAGCAACTTACATAGCTGGATTCATTCATTTGCATGAGTCCAACTATGTAAGTTGCTAAAATAGTTAGCCACTATGCTTTTGGGAAATACACCCCTGGATGATTTTTTTTCCGCTTCTGGTTTCCGCTGCTCACTGCTCGCTGCTAGCCCGCAAATTTTGTAAACTTTTGAAAACTCTAATCATTGTTAGAATAGTATTTTGAATGCAGTAATCCGGGAAAAAATAAACAAGTAACAACTCCACAAATTACATTAGCGCCGTAAAGTCTGATCATGTCCTCTGCGCCTGTGTTTTGTACCTCCTGCGGCATGTACAGCGTAGACCAGGGTTCCCCAACTCCAGTCCTGGAGGGCTAGTCTGCGACACAGTTTGCAGATTTCCCTGCTCAAACACACCTTATACAGCTTCTTGACCTATCAGCAGCATTTGATACGGTCAACCACAAGACTCTCCTGTCCATCCTTAGGAGTCTTGGCATTGG
>JAODKN010000104.1:9124171-9136991 GCA_026774425.1 Petrocephalus zakoni | reverse complement strand
GGTTAAATGTGTTAATATTTTTAATCAGATTAATCACGATGCTGGATTAATCCGCGTTAACGCGTCAATTTTGACAGCCCTACTCTTTAGCCAATGAAGGAGTGTGATCATTTTTCCTGCGTTTTGTCATTCTCTGGAAAGACTGTCAAAGTGTGGTTGTTTCTGGAGATGCAAAGCTGGTCCTGAGGAGGCCACTGATGAGTGGCGAGGACAGAGTAATGGTGGCTTAACTATGTCTTTCTAACAGCAGATCCAATGGCTTCCTGCGACCTCAGTAGTGTCCTTACTGATGCCAACTGGGCGATGTACCAGACAGCAGATATTGACCCCCTGCAGTCCCCAGCACTGAATGAGCCACTGCAACCTCTTACAAACTCACATTTCACTTCGATGCCAAGTGCACACGGTAAGACCCCTAAGCACACAGGACTGGTTCGATTGAGAGACATGCCTCTAACTGCAAAGACCACTGTACCTCTTCACAGATAGTGCCGAAAGCTTTTACCTTCATGTTTTTGTGCAAAATATAAAAAATGCCCGCTATGCTGGTTGACCGTGACCCTCCAATGAAGTTCACAGTAATAAAAGCCCTTTATGCAAAGTTTGGCAAGGATTAGGGGAGGTATAAAATAATCCAGATTTTTTTTCACTGAGAAACCTTGATCATTTTTTCACCATGTGATTCTGGCTATAACCGGTTTAGCTTTATTCACCCTTACAGTAGGCAGAAGCTGGCTTAGCTAGATGGTCAAGTTTAAAAAGTATAAGCGGGTTAACAGATTCTGGGTGTGACTGGTGACGAGCACATGATGGGAGCTGCTTCTGCTCTTGACCATAAAGGGAGTGCACCTGAAACCCAGTGGAGTGATCACATGGGCAGCTTCTTGTCTGCACTCATCGAGTGCTTATTGTGTGTATGTGTGTTTCTGTCTGCTCACTATCAGACTATGGGAGGAGAGGTAATTGATGAAGCAGTCAAGACTTGACTCATGCATTAATCATTATGATGAAGAACCCGGTTGTTGATGGGAACTGTGTGTTTCCAGAGCAGCAGAGCTGGTGTCTTCTGGCACCACAGTACTGGACGAAACATAACACCATGGAGTGGATCAGCCACCATGTGGAAGAGACCAGTTTTGATGCCTGCACCCTCAACATATCCAGTTGCTCCATTGATGGCGCCACGCTCTGCCAGATGTCTCACCAGGCCCTGGTGTCTGCTTTTGGCTCACTGGGGGAACAACTTTTTCACAGTTTGCTGGAGCTAAAGGCTAAATATGGTGAGGAGTAGTTTGGGCACAGCTAAGATGCAGCCCTGTTTTTAACAGTGGGAAGTTAAAAACATAGAAACCACAAGGACGCTGGTTCATGTTAGTAAAATTGCCAGCTTAATGGAGGTATTAACATGAAAAGTTATAAATAATATATTAATGATTACTAACGAGCCAAGAATTCATATTCAATGAAAGTGTAATTTAAAACATAAAAATAATGTCATTGAATTGATACTCATTTTTGTAAGTACATGATTTGTTGAATAGCAGGCATCCTGAAACTTGACCCTGTCCTGTTAGGACTGAGGTATATTCAGTTATGGGTGGGGGAGCATTCAGCGGAGATGGAACTAACGTCATTCACACACCAGTAAATATCATGTGGGCAGAAAAGTGCAAAGGCTGAATACTAATCTCAGAACAATGCTATCCCTCCCCCACCCCGATGAGGGGATTCAGATTTCATGTAGCTTTACGTACTATCCAAACAAAAGAAAATGTGTAGCTATACGCCTACCACAGCCCATGAGACTAAACAGAAAAAAATACATAAAAATCAGAGTGTCATGTCTGATGAAGTAACTTGCATTAGTATACTATAATTCATTCTTCCTTATGGTGAGCTGAGGGGTGCTTTAGTTTTTGATAAGCATCCCCCAATTCCAGGTGCTGATGATATGAGCATGACCTGTGACTTCCTCAACAATCTCTTGGATGAGTATCCGGACATCCTTAATGTGAGCGGAGGCGAGAGCATCTATGATCTAAGCATTGTGAATGAACACCAAGGTGAGCACAGGTACCGTACTGCTGACATGTTGCTCCTAGAATTCTCTCCTCAGCATCCCACACAGTCGTCATCCTGATAGTGGTAGATCTGCTGAAAAAATCAAGATGTGTTAATATCACTCATAATCTCAAGCCCCTCAAACCACATGGCTGATTGCTTCTTGACAAGATTTGTTGCGTGCCCTTTTCAGAGAGTGCTTATGACAATGATGGTCCTGTGCAAGACAGGCCCAAGACGATGGGAGACATGACACCTGTGAGTGACAATGGATATGAATCAGGGTCCACATTGCCAGATAGCCTGGACGCAAGTAAGTTCTCCTGGCCTCTCACTCTGCATGAGATCCAAATTTTCTCTGGTTACATGCCTAACTAGCCACATTCTGAGGAACAAGCTGGGCTCCAACAGCTCACCTCCAATCTTGATTTCACTAGGAATATGCCTCAAGATCACCCCCATTTACTCAGACTCTGGGAGCGACTCTGACCCGGACATTACTGACACTCCCTGTCCTTGTACTGCATGTGAGTATGGCCTCCCACCCTCTGTCCTAATTTTGTTTTATAAGATAATAAAGTTGCATAAGATAATAAGGGCTAACCACATGTAGAAAAAATCGGTCATGCCACACCAAGATACACTTTATGCTTTTCATGCTCAAATGTGCATATGTTGTTATGTTTTTATGCTACCAGCGGGTACCTTTAGAGCAGAAAGAGGGGAGGTGAAGCCCAGCAAGCGGGGCAGAGGAAGGCCTAAGAAGCAGAGCCATTCTTCAGAAGATTATGGGCAGATCAAGAGACGAAAACATGGTGAATTTCCATAGAATTGCACCCATCAACCCAACAGAACCCCTCCGAGATTCCATTAAACTTATATACAACCAAGATTTATGCGTAATTTGACTGTTCTGAGGCATCAAAAAAATGAACAAATCAAAAAGCAGATTTGACTGCTTCTCATACTTTCAGTATTTCTAGGGTTTCTTACCATTGTTTTTGTGTCCCTCATTATATATAGAGATTGCTTTATCAAAGATAGTTTAAGCCCAAACTTTGCTTTCTTCTTTGCATTTGCATTCTTTCCGTCAGCACCAAGAGGCACACACCTCTGGGAGTTTATCCGGGACATCCTGATCCACCCAGAGCAGAATCCAGGCCTG
Source organism: Petrocephalus zakoni (assembly GCA_026774425.1). Lineage (NCBI taxonomy): Eukaryota > Metazoa > Chordata > Actinopteri > Osteoglossiformes > Mormyridae > Petrocephalus > Petrocephalus zakoni. The sequence continues at coordinate 9,133,765 of JAODKN010000104.1, read as the reverse complement.
ATGAAGTGGGAGGACCAACAGCAGGGTGTCTTTAAATTCCTCAAGTCAGAGGCAGTGGCCCAGCTCTGGGGCCAGAAGAAGAGAAACAGTAGCATGACGTATGAGAAGCTCAGCCGTGCCATGAGGTAAGACTGTGAAGCCAGGAGCTTAGAATGCCTGGTGCCCTTCAGAGAAACATCCAGCTACTGCATGGCCTTTATTTATAACCTATTTAAGGAAGTATTCCTGGAGATCACTAAATTTATTTCATACTGGAGCGAAATATAAATATCGCACAACTTATCAAACAACGAAACAAAGGAAAGGCTGATATGTGTGTTGAAACTCCAAAATGGTGTTAGGGGAAGGTATGTGGAACCGTAGTCATTAAGAATGTGGATTCTGAAGCATCAAATTCCGATTCCAGGATAGAAACTGTTAAATTGCCCTTTTTAGGAACATGAGAAACATGAGAAAGTACTAGACTATGGTACAACCTTACAGCTGAGTAAAATTTCTTTATTATAATGTGTGCTGAATAAAAGGGTATCTCAAGCAGCTACATTCAAATTTTGAACTATGCTAAAGGCTGTTGGTTATTTCATCAGAAAATCCATACATGCATTTCTAACATTATGTGGGTGCAGTGGTGTAGTACAGCACCATGCGTACAGTTATTTTATCTATCCATCCATCTATCTATACTGCTTATCCATGTCACAATGTGCATGTAGAATAGGTGTGAAATTCTTTATTTTCTAGGCATTTGTTGGTAAAAAGAATCCCTTATGAAGCCTCTCTGATCCATTCTTCTATCCATACATTCATCTATTCATCCATGTATGCTGCTTATCCTGTACCGTGTCATAATGAATATGGAGACATGCTGTTATTTCAATAGATGTGAAATTTGTTCTTTGTTCTTAGACATATGGTAGTAAAAAAGTCTGACGAGCTCTCTGTTTGTTAAACAGGTACTACTACAAACGGGAGATTCTAGAGCGGGTGGACGGACGGCGTTTAGTGTACAAGTTTGGGAAGAACTCCAGTGGGTGGCGGCATGGGGAAGCTGGACTATAAGAGTCCCAGTGGTCAAGCACATTAACTCGGATGGTCTAATGGCAGCCAAGAGCAAGCCAAGAGGATTTTGTCTTTTGCTTTTGTCTTCTCATAATAAGGGAAGATGCTGCCGAAATGTAAGCTAATATTTTGGCTGATGTAGGTTGTATGAACCAACTTTTTAAATTCGTATTCTGTGCTTGTTTGTGACTTGTGTCTGTTTCATTTAATTTAATGTTGACCACAAAGCTATTTTTACAAAAATCTGTTTTCTGAACCTTCCGGTGGTAATTTAGCTGTGTGACCACAAAACTGTAACATTGTGGTGCAAGAGTTAAACCTTGCAAAACTGTAGCAGTCCATTAATGTAGGGGTTTAGTCATGAAACTGCAGGAGTGCAATGCAGTTTAAGGTTTGACAGTGTGACATTGTAGCAGTGTTTGAATGAAATAGTATGACAGAGTAGTGGCATACATTAAGATGTTTTAATTACTTGGGAATCAATATTTTGAAATGATTATGAATTGTGTATTTTCAACTACCCTGATTTAAATGGATTTTGTATTGTAGTTACAGTGTAAAAAATCCATTGTGCATTTGTATATAATAATGCTTTTATACAGTCAGTGTGTTTTTAATAAAGAATATTTGTATGCACTACATTGATCTTTTCTTATAAATTAAGCTGCAGTGCATCATTTGATCCATTGCCTCGATATCCTATATTTTGATGTCCATCTTGATGAAGCAAATCACAGGCTTCCAAATGAGCCATGAAACCTGCACAATTTCACTTCTGCTGCTAAAGGTTTTTGATGGCTCATTTGCGTCACACACAAAGATAAGGTATTTAGGGACAAATCTTTTCTCAGTTTTGTGTTGCTTTGCAGTCATGCGGCATTTTACTGTACAGACTATTTATTCCTTCATCAGAGGTTCTTGTTTCTCATGTTCCTCATGTTCCTAAAAATACCATGCCAGCATTTTTTCACCTTGATTGGTAGAAATATTGCTGCAATTGTTGTTGGTCTGTACCATTTATTCTGTAAAGAACAGGCACTCTATGAAGTGTGAGGCACATTGCTACACTTTATTACAGTGTTTGTTGTGATTTCATAGTATTTGTGTGTGTTGATATTGTATAAACATGATTCTACATCGAAGCTTAAACACTGAGGTGGAAGGTCATCAGCACATCACTCAACTCATTTCACCTTTGCTGGGCAGCTTCATACAATGGCGTGATTGTGATCACTTTAACACCATCCACATGTAACTGATAGATCAAGGCTGACAGTACACTAGGCTTACCAAGCACATATAAATATGTTTTCAGAATCAGAAAAAAGCACACAATGGGGCTATTTATGAGATATGAGTTATTATATTTTTATGTATTATGTCCACAGCTAATATGCCTGCTTGTGGACTCATTTTGAGGAGCTCATTTTTGGGTGAGCAAGTAAGTGCTGCATTTTTACCTGGCTAATATCTTCACGCATACAGCCATGCTTACAATTTCAATTGCATTTTACAGGTAGGGAAATGCTGAAATACTAGGGAATCCTGTGGAGGTCACATTCACTGATGATGCATTTGTTGTTATTCCAGAAACTGTACAATTAATAAAGCACTGGTATACATTGCATGAAAATTTAATTTGTCTTTCTCAAACACATACACACAGATACAGTACCTGTTAAACAGGTACAATCTACAGACAACTGGAATGCGAGGCAATCACGTAGTTTACAGGAAACTCTCGTCTGGCTGCCAGTAAATCCAGGAAATTGTGGGTGTGGCAGAATACAAGTGGTATGACCTCATGTTGCAAACATATAAAGGGGCAAGGGTAGGGAAAGGGGGAGGAGTTTCACTGAGGCAGAGCTCAGGTTACCAAACCGAAACTCATTAAATTAGGTTTCCATGTGTCTCCCCTTTGCCCTTGTTATCTTCCACACAGACACACAAACTCAGCTGCAACTCCAGCACACACACACGCATTCACCTGTAAAAAAATACACTTTGGGCTCATAACAGATTCAAAGCCTAATTGAGATCCTAGTGTTATGTCTTTAGGGTACAACTTAATGTTCAGTTATATTTAAATTTCCCATTGATGTAACTGCATGTGGGTAAATAATAGATGATTGACATATCCTGTTTAGTACTGTGCTTATGTATATAAAATGGTAAGGCTTAAAATGTCTGGCCACAAATATGCTACTACAAAAGCACAGCTTTTTCAAAATGTGGTGCTGGCAGTTCTAGAAAGACAGGTGAATTTCAGTTTTAGGTATTGTAAATTTTTTGGGGTACATTCTGGGCTGACATGCAAAAGATGTATCTTCAGGCTGCATCAAAGATGACAAATCATTTATTAATATAGGCAGCTTTTTTGTTATTAGCACACTTTAGTTAGGCTGTTAAATATCTGTTGCCCTATAAATAACAAACAGTTAACACAGCAACCGGCGTAATTAAAGCGTCACTCTGTGTTTTGGCGTCACTGTCTTCAAACAACATAAAGTTAAGTGCAATAAACTCTTAATGATAAGTAGGCCGATATAACAGTGGCTGCTGTGTAAAGGTTGCTGGCAGAGGTTGTCTGTAGTTTTAAGCAATGCTAGAGATATGGCTCTTTCATATTCTCAGGTATCCTTGCTGCTCCGTTTCAGAGGGCCAGGCAATTCTTGATTTGTCTCTGTTGTAAAACAGGGCCAAAGGGGGTGGGGGGGCATGCTTACAGTTTAGACTTAAATGCAATCCAGGAACATCTTGAAGCGCAAGATTCAAAAATTGGCATGTGGGTAATTTACTTAAGTATGGTGACAGAGAAGTGTACATGTGTTATTTTTGCTTTCTAACAGCAAGTGCAAGTCAAATGAGAAACTAAAGCACAGTGAGGTCTGTTACAGATGGTATTACAGAAGTTTATCTTGGGTCAAGTCCTCCATAGTAAAGACATGGTTGTCCTGAAGCCTAAATTTAGGAATTTAATTTTAAAGGCAGGAATTTTGATTTAAAGGCAGAAGAATCCATACAGTCTTTATAAGCAGAGCAGGGATTGAATAGAAACTTAACATGAAAAATTTACAGCACATTTTAACAACTATTAGCACTTTTAGCACATATTAACGATTCAAAAACTTCAAAAACTTTTCCTGAGATGTCTGCACTTCTTGAGTCCCTCTAATATAATACAAAGTATAAGGATCAATGCTATTATACATTTTAAGATGTTTATTTACTTATGACAATTTAAAAACCTGGTTTGAAAATATATGTTTTATAAGAAGTGATCTTTATCCATATGTCCAAAGATCTTTATCCATATGTCTGTTGTCTATAATTTGGGCAATATTGTGCTTTATTTAATTCATTTTCTAAGAGCTTCAAATAATTCGATACAGGGGCTCTTAACACCATCCTGCCTGGTCAAATATTACACCTGATTAAGACTGTATTTTTGCGTTGCCAGATTTTATGAATGGAATGCTTAAGGCCACAAGTGAATAAAGACAAACAAAATGTTGTAAAATGTAAACAGTGTAAAATTTTGAAAAAGCCAACGTTAAGAAAAGAAGAGGATAAAAGAGGCAGTACATTTGAGGAAATTATTGTCTTCAAGATAAAATGAATTTCAGAATGCACAATGACTTTGTATTGCTAAGTCAGTCCATTTATTTGGTCCTTATATCGCTGCCAATTTTGAATAGGTAAAACATTTTTTTTTTAGTGCAGAATGGCTTATCGCTCGTTGGTAAACAAACACAGAATATGTTGCCACTCCGATAAGGTGACATAAAGCCTGCTATCAACCTTGCCTTTATGCTTGCTTAGGCACAGATGCCAGCTTCTCTTGAGCCTTAATTACTGTGGTGTTTACAGAGCTCTGGAAGCAGAAGTTGGTCATCTGCACAAGTTACACCAGTCTAGCACTGATAAAGTTTTATTTCTCCCTTATTTGTGTACAAAATTAGAGATTATGTTTTCAGGTTCTAGGCCAGAAGCACAGTGGATGTGTTTGGACTGTACCAGAATGTGAGCAGTTGGAACCACAGATCCAGCCATAACTACTGATGTTATCACAGGGAGTATAATGCAGACCACTACCTGGAATAGGATACCACTTGGTTGCTGGGTATGCACCCACATACAGTACTGTCTTAACTAATCAAAGAAAATCATGCTTAAATGATATTTTTGCTGGTAAAAGACTCGCGGTTAGACGATTAGGCAGGCCAACCACCGCTGCCCAGCATCCTAATAGCCAATGGGACACATCACAACATCCTCTGTCTCATTGGTACAGGACTATGCAATTTGGCCTTCTGACACCCTCTCTTTTCATCTCATGGACAGAATGGAAGAGTCAGGCAAAAAGAAGACAGGATATGTGTTTGTTCATTTTATGTATTCAGGACAATTAATGTCACCTCTGTCTACTGTGTATTCCACCTCTAGCGGACACAGACACTGCATAGTCTGAACTGTTCACATCACTACATAGTCACCTGAACAATAATCGAGATGCAGCCTTCACTGAGGCAGTGGAGTTCTATCAACATGTTACATGTACAAAGGACACTGGCTCATTGCTTCTCTTTATTAAAAGATGGCTACACAGTTTTTGTTCAGGTCATTAAATCTCGTCTGAAGACCTATTACTTCAGCTTAGCTTACCCGCAACCGAACACATAATACAACGTAACTATGGCTGCTGGTGTCATTGTACATGCCATGTCTTGCCCATTATGCCTGTCCATTAGTGTGTCAATGCATGTTCTGACCATCCATGCCATTTGCCTTCCCACAAGTCCGGATGGTGAAATTTAATGAATACATGGAATGACTGAGATGCCCCCAAGGAGAGGTTTGCGAACTGAAGCGTGTTCATCTAGCCATCCAGCATGACATCAGTAACTTTTTGGAGAACAGAAGAAATTCATGTTAGTTTTCATTATATTACTCTCAATATGCATGTGGGGGCAGAGTGTGGCTCAGTAGGTTAAACCTCTGTGCTTGTGATCGGAAGGTCACCAATTCAAGCCTAGTCTCGGCACGTCTGTGGGTCCTTGAGCAAGGTCCCCTTAATTCCTGGGTGCTGCATGCGGTGGCTGTCCTTCACGGCCAAACTAGCTCTCGTGGATTTCCCCACGGGGATCAATAAAGTATCAATTATTATTATTAACACTTTAGAGAAACCAGTTCACCCTACCGGAAGTATTTGAAGTATGTGCCCAGAGGTTAGCTGTACAAACATGGGGAAAATTTGCAAACTCCAAATACCTGGGAGTACTCAACAAAACCCTATGCTGCCCTGTTATGTTTAAATATACCCTGGCAATAGCTACCTAACCTGTGATGTAGCAAATTGGACAACCAAAGCAGACACTGGAAATTTTGTTGTCTGGCTTATTTAAACGATGGCTTCCTGGTGGATAACAACCCACAAACCCAGCTTCTAAATATGGGAACATATTAAACTGTCAATCTTAAATAGATGACAAGTAAAGGCTAATATACATCATGACTCAGATGGGTGAGAGCCTTTGAACTGTGAGGTTTTATGAGTTCTTGTTCATAATTAGTGTTTTGCCTTTTTTAGCATAAACACAGTAACATAAAATACTTTTTAATAATGCTTGATAAGAAGCTTAACGTAAATCTTGACACTGTAAGGCAGACTTTTCCAGGCTTACGTTTGCCATTCTTTGACACCAATGCACACTGCACTCTGACCCCTCAAGCTTGATCTCACTTATATGGGTGTCTGTGTCTCACCGAGAGCAAGATGGCATAGATGAAAACACATGAAATCGATCGTGCCGAGTTCAGATCTGCACTCAGAATTTTCCTAGCATGTCCAGATTTTAAGTTATAGGCATAGTACTGTTGGTAACACTTTAGTTGATGGGCCACAAATAATGCAGTAATACATGCTTAGTAAATGCATTAATCAACCATTAACTATGCGTTACTTCATCTTTAATAAATCATGATGGTTCATGTATTCATGTATTGTGTTAATCATTAACTAATTCATGTTCATGATTAGTACTTCAGTAGCCAATGAGGTACTACTATGATTTGTGGCCCCTCAACTAAAGTGTTACTGTATTGTTTTGTGTTTCTGTTACTTTGATACATGTATTGTTGCATGGCAACATAACAGCTGTTTTTGTCACGTGTGTCCACAGGCCGCTGTAACCTAAACATGAGGGGCGACTACTGTTGGTTTCTGCAACTGGTAACAACGGACACTCATAAGCACAAAAGCAAGTGCCTAAAGCACTTTTGAACAGTATGTTATGTCTTGGGGAACTTCTGTTTGTAGTTTTGTGCAATGAATACATTTTTCAAATATCACACAGTTATAAAGCAATCTTTTATTATGTAAAGTATTTCTGTAATTTTTTTGCTCCTGCATGCATAACTCGAGAACCGGACGTGACAGACAAAATGCCTTTAGTTTTGACCTCAGCACACTGGATTTAGTGTAGGCCACCTGTGATCCAGTGTTATGCTATATAACCCACAATTGGGTTTTACTACATATATTTATATACTGTATTTGTTCTGTTTACCCTGCATATAGGTACACTGTTTACAACCATATACCACACAAATAATTTTACTGATTGAAATGTTGTATTTATTATTTTAAATATTGACAACATGACAGAAACAGCAGCATTAGGCCTGACAGTTATGTTGAACAGATTAAAACAAAATTATTGAAAAAATGCACTTACTGAAACAAACATTAGCTTATGGAATATGTTAAATATTATTAATAAATGGGACCTGATTATTTGACAACATTCCAATCTTAAACCAACATTGCAGCGACTTATATGTACTATCTGGGTCTTCACATACTTCACATCTAAAAGCAGGGCACAAATGTCCATCCAGTATGCATTGCCTTATCACTGGGATATATTGTCCTTATCTCAGATGTTCAGGAGAATCAAGTCCTTCAGGAGACATGGAATGCTGCAGAAAACTGCCTTAAGTAATCAGGTTTTTAATCTAAACATGTTTTCCAGGTAGATTGTATGCCTCACACTTGAAGATCAAGTGACTTCCACTGAACAAATAGTGGTGAGTCCTAGAAAGAGGGAGAGCTTGTTGGACAAGATCCTCAAGTTTCATTTGACCAAACCAAATGACTCATGCAACCACTGACATTTAGCAATGACAAATCTTATCATCATCATAACCTGTTTGATGTGTAGCAGTGTGTTTGGTTTATCTACCTGTAAATAATTTCTGTTATTCCACTCTCCATGTAGTTGTCATGCACTGAAATAAAGTCTTTAGGAATTACTCACTCATATCAATCTGATTCCCTGTGAAGAGAGAGCAGTACTAATACAGGGAGTCCTCGGGTTACGAATTTCTCGACATACGGCGTTTTGAGTCCACGACGCTAACTCCCATAAAAACGTTTTCGGCTTACACCGATAGCTTCGAACTAGCAAGTTTTTTACACTCATTCGTGGTGGAACGATTTCAGCATTTTATGTTTTATGTTATGTTAAGCTGGGGATAGGATTCATGAGAGACAGAGTGTTGTTCTGTGTTAAGAAGTACTCTCATTAAAAGAAATATAAACCCAGCTTGCAGTCGACCCTGGTCTTCAGAAAGTCTCACTTATGACAGGTGGTCATTTCAAGGTAATTTCAGTGTGATGTGGCACGTAATTGTGTATAATGCAAACCCTTCTAATTATTTTCTGGATGGTAGTTAAATAAGATGTAAAGTAATGGAATTATAGTTTTGCTTTTCATTATGTCATGTTCTCTTCGCGACACTCACTGAAAAGCAATGCCTGTTGTGCATTGCATTTCCACATGGATCGGTTTCTGCGTGATGTGCACTGTAAAACAATATGTCACGTTGATTGTTTTTCTGTGTATGCCAAAGTCATGTTTGCATTTCAAGGTGGCACAAATTCCACTCCATAGTTTTTATGTTCTAAATTATGATTTTACAACTGTGTTAGGATAGGTAAGTGACTTAGGCTAGGGTGTGTTTTGACTTACACCAAAATTCTGGGAACGTCACTGTCGCAGGAATGGAACTGTGTCAAAAAACACAGAATTCTCTGAATTGTGTATTTTTAATAAGTACAATATTTTAAATGGTCTGGCAGGTCAGTGGTACAGTATAATGTTATCTACTGCTAGATGCAAAATTTATCTCATTGCCTAGTTGATTGGCCAGGGGTGGCTTTCCCAAAAGCGATTGATTGTTGCAAATAACGAACAAGATAACATAGTTCGTAGGAAAATAACGAACGATCTCTAAGTAGTACGTTACTGGCTCCTCCCCCGCCTCCGCGTAAGAAGAGCACTGACTGTCTATAACAGGAACATCGATCCCACGAATTTCAATAGTGAAATGTGTTATATTATTGTAACATCTGGCATAGGCAAATGTAAGAATAATATAAAATAATTATAAAGTGCAGTGATCCCAGGAGCTAAGTTGTCCGGGGCTTTATGCCCCTGGTAGGGTCACCCAAGGCAAACAGGTCCGTGGGTG
>JAODKN010000104.1:9084728-9095566 GCA_026774425.1 Petrocephalus zakoni | reverse complement strand
ACTTATTTCATTAAAATTCAGAGCAAATAGGAAAAGCACTCATGTAAATAATATCCCTAACTTATTGTGAGTAGTGTATATATGAATTGTATATAAATCCCTTTACGTTGCCCCTGGCTATGTATACATGGTAAATAAGTAAAATAGAAACTATTGCAAAAGAGTTAAGCTCTAATAACGTTACATGTTAAATTTGATCAGTACCAGGTCATTCAGATTTTAAATGCTGATTGCAAAAATACTTATAGTAATAATTTGAAACCCTTAATTTATTTGTTATAACATTACAAGGGAGATATATAGAATAGTCTATTCTATTCTATTCTATTCTATATCAAGGCAATAACAAACCATCAGTATTTCAAGAATTAACCAGATGATTTTTGTGGGACATCACCCTCCAGTATCTGGACATGGGTTAGCTGACTATAAATTACACTGAATAATTTTAGAAGTATTTTTTGTAATAGTATAATTCTGTCATCATTTGGCTGTTCTGTTCTTTAGATATGTCAGTCACATCACCAGCTCGGCTTCAGCTCTCGGTAACAGGGTGGGCCAGGAAGATTTTTGGGGGAGGGGCAATAACAAAAAAATGCACTTCCCCCTCTTGGCTGGGTGGACCAGCCTTGTGATTGGGTGGGCCAGGCCTACCCTGCCCCCCCCCATAAAGCCGGGCCCGCACAACACAGTAGGGTATAACCCATAAGCAATAATTCTGGAGTAGGATAAAATTTTTATTCTTTTGGGTAAAAAAAAAAAAAAAAACCTTATGAACCTTCCTGAGTAACTGAGCATCCCTTCCAGGAGAATTACTCCTAAAGTGATATTCACATTCCATTTCAAGTAACACCACCCAGGTGTGCCAGTGTAACAAGGGGTGTGAAGATTAGTCAGATGGTTTTTTTAAGTTCTGTATGGTCACCTGGACACATGAGCTTTATTGCAGCAATCACAAATAAGTTATCAATTGTATGAAAGAGATGATTGATCTGTAGTTCAGGATTGACCTCTTTTACCTAGATAAAGTATCACTCTTCACCGTATCTTTCTCTCATTTATTCTCATTTACTTATTCTGTGTTCCTTCTTTTTGTTTCCCAGTCATCTTCCCAAGGCTTTGCTGTTCCAACTCCAAAAGTGCCACTTATGCCCCCGCCCAAAGGTATGACTGCCGTTGGGAGAGGTACTAGTCAACTACTGCATGATGTGTGTGCTTACCAGCTGGCTGGGAGTAGGGAGGAAAAGAAAACACCAGAAAGACAGTGAAATATTGTGTTAATCCCTGCAATGGCATCCCATCCAGGGTGTACCCTAGCTTTGTACTATCTGGGTTAGATGGATGGATGTTTGATTCTAAGACAAAAACAGGTAGATTCTTGAATAACGAGGTTTTGCTGTCTATTTTATTCATATTGGCAAGAATTATATTCTTTCATAGTGCTTCGTAAAAAGAAAGAATAGTGGGATTTTTAGTTTTGGTCTTAAAAATAATCTGCACGCAATTTTTTTGTTCCAGACCCTACTCTACGTGTGGAGCAATTAGAAGGCACCACACCAAGAATCCAGAACCCCCCCCCTCTGAAGCCAGATAAGCTTTTAGCGTCCCCTGTTGAAGTCACTGCAGCTTCCAGTTTCAACCCACAGAACAAGGCTAAGCTGTACAGCATGCCAAACACCAGAGTTTTACATAAAAAGAAAGATGTTGAATTTAACCCTAATAACCCCATCATCTGTTTAGAGGATTCTTCCACACATAAAATTCCACATTCAGCCCAAGTCAGCAGTAAAATTCCTACCGCTGTCAACAATTTTAGGTCAGCTACACTGTCAGATACTCCTGCTAAGCCAGCCCAGGTGCAGAACAAAGTGACTGAGGGTCCTATGCTTCCTGTCAAGGATTTTGGGTCAGTTATTCTAGATGGAACTACAAATCCTGCCCCAGAAATGTACTCCAGCCCAAAATCAAGTTATGTCATGACGCAAGCCAGCAGAAGCTACAAGTATGGTTTAGATGTGAGCCGAAAGCCATACTACCTTCAAAGGGGAAGTAGGGGCTCACAGTCAAGGGAGCGCACAACCTCTCCTATTGCTCTTCTGCTTGCCGCCAAAGAGAGAGAGAAACTAAAGTCATTACACTCAAATGAACTTTCCTCAAATGATCAAACAAAGACCAATAATGCAAACTCTTCAGGCTTGCTTCTCCTGAACCCTCTGCCTTCAGCATCCGTAGGTGAGCATGTAGCTCAACTCCCAAAGAGGCAGGACCCAGACCTTGTGCACTCCAGTCCATCACTTAACCCTGCTCACAATGAGAATGGCTCAGACAATGAGAGCACGCCTTTCATCCCTCCCCCTCCCGAATTTGAAAACGTAGAGGAAGATGCTAAGAATAACTATGATCATTTCAGTTCACCTCCTAATCTGACTCCCCCTGACCTACCTGTAGTGAAGTCCCATGCTGCACTCCAACTTCCTATTGATCTATCAACCAATTCTCCAGAAATAAAGGTAGCAAATCCATCAGGGTCCACTAAAGTGTCACCTCCTGTGGCTCAGCTAGAGTCCCCCTCTGGCAGCCAAAGGACCCTTCAAAGTATTATACATAAACAGCCGGATCAAGGATCTAGGCCGAGACAGACAGACAAAAACTCTGGAATTCCTGTCAGGCAGAATCCTACAAACAAAATGAAAACTGAATCACCTGCAAACATTCATCCCTCGCAGGCTCATAGCCTGGTCCTCAGTGAGCTGGAAAGTAAAGTGGCAAAGATGTCCAAAGAAACCAACAGGTAAAGAAATATCAGGAGCTTTTAACTCTGAGGAGACATTAGCTTTGACACTTTGATCATTGTACTCATGTAACAAAACAATATTACTCATATATTCAATAATGCTATTTCATTTGATTTCTTATATACAAAAAAAATCATTACAAAGTAGGAGTACAATTAAGATGCAATACACAAATAGGTGCAAAATATCTTTATAGGTTTAACAGTTTTAATAACCCCCCCTTCAAGTTATAAAGAGAGAATAAAAGTTGTACCTTGGGGTAAAAAGCTGTTTCAAAACTTCAATTTGGAGCAGGAAATAATAATGCTACCTATTTCAATTTCTCATCTTTGGAAAAACCACTTGCTTTTTTTGTCATTGTAGCAATGAGCGAAAATCAAAATCGTTCTATGGCACCTCCTTCACGGTACGACCTGGGACCAAACAGCCAATCAGTGTCATCAGGAAAGGAGATTCTTCATGAGGACAATGGACTTCAAAATACAGACTCTGTGGTGGAACCTATTAACTGTCACTGTGATAGAGCAAAGAAATAGAGGGAAGTCCTGGGCCGGTATGCATAAAACTTCTTAAGAATGGTCTTAAGATTGGTTGTACACGTTGACTTTCTTAGAAATTCTTAGTAAAAAGTAGGACCTAAGAGTGTTGTATAAAGATGCTAAAAGTTACTTTCAGCTCAATTCCTAAGTGCTGACAGAACCAGCACTTAAGTGTGGTGAAATGAGGACTACAAATAAAATCCTGCCCCAACTACTGAGTTCAACCAATAGAGGAGCTGCACGGTAAATATATTAGTGACATCAACCCGCTAATATAGGGCTTTAGACAACACTTTTTTTGTGATTAAACCTTTAATTGGTTGTACTAAAATCTACCTAGCACATCACCAATCAATTTTCAGCAACAGATGCACATGTTGTTATATACATGATGTTCGCTATAATAAACGATTATAATAATAATAATAAGTATTATAATTATTATTATGTTAACAAGAGAAACGGGAAATTATAATAATTATTATTTCCCGTTTCTCTTGTTAACACACAGGCGGGGGTCCACCATGTAAACCTATAAACGGCAGAGATAGTAGAGGAGATATTGGGGGTGTCAAATGAGTCCATTTGCGGCATTGCATGTGCACAAGATCCTGCACTGCTAAAACTGAAAGAGTTTCAAAGATAAGGTATGCTGTAAATGTGATGGCATGACTCATGATATACATGAACAATGGCTACCTTTATTCGATGTGTAAATAAAACTGATTTGATACTTTTATTCCATTTTAATGATTTGTTGATTTATTCTTTATATCACAGCATTTCAAGCATTATTGTCGTCATTACTGCAGGACGTCCTTTCTTTGACGGAAAGTGCGTGGTCTCCGTCTGGGTGCGCGTAATGCTGCTGCTATCATGCAACTCCTAACTGATTTAGGAGTCCTCTCCATCTCTCTTAAAAAATTTAGGAGCTGAGACCTACTCTTAACACTTATGAACTTTTATACATGCCACTTACGCTTAAGTCTGAGAGTAAGAGCAAAATCACGTCACTCTTAGAATTGTGACGCATTTAAAAGTGAAATTTTACTCTGCGAAGTTTTATGCATACCGGCCCTGATTTCTATATTCCGAGACACAGAAAAAGCAGTTTGAGATGAAATTTGGAATGTTCCAGACCCCTCTGTCATATGTTTCCTATTCACAGTGCAAATGGTTTGCTAAAATACAGCAGAAAAATAACATACCCACCTTTGTTATTTTTTGAGCCTATTGATACTTTTATTCTGAGAAATTTATTTTTGTCAAATCAAACAACTGGATGTTTAAAGAGTAATTCGGGTTATCTGCTCCATAGAAGTGTTCCTCAACCCTGTCATCAAGGACCCCTAGAACAATGGATTGAGAAGTATTTGTCATTTTCTCTCTCCCCAGACAATGTGGATCTGCCTTTGGCCTCACCCTCCAGTCCAAAGTCAGGCACAGCCAGTCCATGTTTTTGCTCCTGTGGACTGTCTGGGGGTCCCCAAGGACCGGGTTGAGAAACACTGCCATGGAACAATGCTGTTCCTTCAGACACTGAACTATCACAATTATCACAAAAATCTGTAGGCCTAACCATTATGTTACATGCGTCCTTTCATTGATCATGTTGGTCTCATTATAAAAACGCAAAAGGCTTTTTAAAATTAATAGTTATAAATGAATATGCGCACCACTTCACTCTGTAGTGTTGTATTAAATAGAAATCCTGTATAAAGTACATGCATATATACATCATTGACATATCCTCCCTAATGCTTTTGAATTTTTGATATTATAGAACATTCCAAATATTTGGTGTGTGTGTTTTGGGAATGATTAGTATTAAATGTTGCAAATTTATGTAAATTTAATCTTAATCTGGCTTAATAAAATGTATGGTTCAGTTGGTCTTCTTACCACAGCAACATCTAAAACTGATCTAATAAAAAAAAGATTTGATAATTTCTAAAAAAATTTCTAAAAAATGTTTGCATATTACTGCCCTTTCGGCTTGTTTCGTCACGCTTTGTCTCCACATTTCTGTCATCCAGTCTCTTTCCATGCTGAATGTGATGAAGTTGTGGAGCCGGGATGTGGCGGAAAAAGGAAAGAGGCAATAACAGCAAATGGAGCGCCAAAAAACAAGTCTCTTTATTCAGACTGGACAAAACACACTGAAAGCCCATGCCCACCCACTCCCGGTTTGAGCATGTGGGAAACCCACAATCTCGCGCATGAACATGGGTAAGGGAGAAGGTGAATTCTGACTAAATAGTAGGAGCCACTACACACGCCCCCCAGACTGAAGACAGACAAGTCCAACTTGCGTGGAGGCCATGCCATTCGGACAGAACTGGTCACAACGGGCTGGGGGTGGGGAGATTGGGCGCCCAGCCGCCGGAGCAGTCCACTGTGCACGCACAGCAGCCGGGGGGGGGGGGTCCTGCCGGGGTGTCCCCATCCAAATGGGCAGACTTCAGACAGTCCACCGAAACCCGGTCTGGCCTGCCCTGAACTTCCAGCATGAAAAACTTGTCCCCAGATTGCAGCACATGGAACGGCCCATCATAAGTTGGCCGCAGCGGGTCCCGATGAGCATCATGCCGGACAAAGACGTATGTGGCCTCAGCCAAACCCTGCGGAACATGAGTTTGGGGAACCCCATGCTGAGACGTGGGCACCAGAACAAAGGCCCCAGCCAAGTCCTGCAGAGCAGAGCACTGGTGTCCTGCGCACCAAGGGGTTGTGGTAGAGGGCAGGAAGTCCCCCGGCACCCGCAGAGTCTGCTCATAGACAAAATCGCCAACGAGGACTGTAGGTCCTGCTTGAGAGCGGTCCGGAGGCCCAGCAGAACCCAGGGAAGCCAGTCCACCTAGCCGCCATCCCAGAGGCTGGCCCGAAGAGCTGCTTTCAGGGACCGATGAAGACGCTCACAAAGCCCATTGGCCTGCGGATGGTAGGCCATAGTATGATGGAGGGAAACCCCCAAAACCTGGGCTACCACCGCCCATAGCTCAGAGGTGAACTGAGCACCACAGTCTGAAATGACATAAGATGGAACCCCGAAACGGGACACCCAACCACCAATGAAAGCTCTGGCCACATCCGCCGTGGTGGTAGCCAACAATAGTATGGCCTCCAGCCACTGAGTAGACCGGTCTACCACGGTGCGCAGGTGAGTGAAACCCAGGGAAGGTGGAAGAGGCCCAACCAAGTCCACATGAATGTGTTCAAAATGACACTCAGGCACCACAAAAGGCGCCAGTGGTGCCTTGGTGTGTTGGTGCACTTTAGCATGCTGACACTGAATGTAAGAAGTGGCCCAACTACGGACGTCCTTCCGCAGCCCATGCCAGACAAACTTGCCGGCCATCAGTCATTGAGATGCACGTCTACCTGGGTGTGAGAGCCAATGCACCACCTCGAAAATGTGACGCCGCCAACTGGCCGGCACAATAGGCCTAGCTAGACTTGTTGAGACATCACACAGGAGGTGTTGTGCTCATGCAGCAGTGCTGGTTCGTCTAAGGGAGGGAACATCCGCCAGCTGCAGTCTGGTGGCTGCGATCCTATAAGCCTGCACCTCTGGGTCAACCTGCTGGTCTGCTGCCAGCTGAGCATAATCCACACCCAAATGCACAGTGCCTGCCACTGAGCAGGAGAGACAGTCGGCAACCCTATTATTCTTGCCTGCAACATTGCGGATGTCCGTCATGAACTCCGATATAAAGGAGAGCTGCCGCTGCTGATGAGCGGACCAAGGCACAGAAGTCTTATAATAATAATAATAATAATAATAATACATTTTATTTATAATACCGGTACACATTTTACAATGAAAATCATGCATGCAGACAGTAAAAAACTACATTAAAAATAGCGATGAAAGGAGGAATAAAATATCTAAAATTAAAACAATCATTAAAAACTTTGGCTAAAAAGAAACGTTTTCAGGCTTCGTCATGTCAAATTCTGTGGAGCCCTTAGATGTAATGGTAGGGCATTCCACAGTCGTGGGGCGTCGCAGAAAAAAGCCCTATTTCCAGTGGTACGGGAGCAAGTCCTAGGAATCAGGAGAAGGTGTGCAGTTGTGGAATGGAGAGTGCGTGAGTGACATTGGGGGATAAGGAGTTCCTTTACACCCTGTTCCAAATTATTATGCAAATGATATTTTTCTCATTCATCTAAATAATTGATGTAAACAACAATCAGAATAATTCTCACTTTATCAACTATTAAGAGTGCAATTCAAATTTTATTGAAAAAATCTCCTAATGATAACAGTATTTTTTTAAATACTGTTCCAAACTGTTCCAAATTATTATGCACAGTAAGTTGTAAAGAACTGAAAATTGTCAATTGTTGTGTTTGCAGCATATGTACTGAAATCAAAAGCTATTTGAATCAAACTTTTACAACATTTTAACTTTTTAAACATTTTAACAGGTCACGTTATATTTTGACATAGGACCCCTTATTTGATAGCAGCTTCACAAGTCTTGCATCCATTGAACTTGTGAGTATTTGGATAGTTTCTGCTTGAATTTGTTTGCAAGATTTCAGAATAGCCTCCCAGAGCTGGTGTTTGGATGTGAACTGCCTCCCACCCACATAGATCTTTTGCTTGAGGATGCTCCAAAGGTTCTCAATTGGATTGAAGTCAGGGGAGGATGGAGGCCACACCATGACTTTCTCTCCTTTTATCCCCATAGCAGCCATTGATGCAGAGGTATTTTATTACGGTAGGCATAGTTCTTCCTTCTGTACCAGGGAAGAAAGTGGTCAGTCAGAAACTCCACATTGCAGAGGTCATCTTCACACCTTCAGGGACCCTAAAGGGGCCGACCAGCACTCTTCCCATGATTCCGGCCCAAAACATGACTCCACCACCTCCTTGCTGACGTCGCAGCCTTGTTGGAACACGGTGGCCGTCCACCAACCATCCACTACTCCATCCATCTGGACCATCCAGGGTCGCACGGCACTCATCAGTGAACAGGACTGTTTGAAAATTAGTCTTCATGTATTTCTCTGCCCACTACAGCCATTTCTGCTTGTGAGCACTGGTTAGTGGTGGCCGAACAGAAGGTTTATGCACAGTTGCAAGACTCTGGAGGACTCTACACCTTGATGTCTCCAGAGGCACCAGCAGCTTCAAATATCTGTTTGCTGCTACATAATGGCATTTTAGCAGCTGCTCTCTTTTGATCCGATCTGGCAGAAATCTTCCTCAATTTGCCTTTATCTGCACGAACCAGTCTGTGCTCTGAATCAGGCACAAATCTCTTGATAGTGCGATGATTATGCTTAAGTTTTCGTGAAATGTCTAATGTTTTCATACCTCCACATTGGCAGCCCATGATGTGTCACCCATGATGTGGTGGCCAAGAAAATCAATGGAGGACAAACCAAACTGGCACTTTTGTGGGTGCGTGACCGCTCAGACGCTCAAAAAGGGTCCAAAGGTGAGCTAAGTGATTAGCCCTGGTGCTGCTGGCCACCAGGATGTCATCCAAATATACAAATAGGAATGGAAGGTCCTTCAAGACACTGTCCATGGGCTGCTAGAAAGACTGGGCAGCATTTTTAAGCCCAAAGGGCATCCGAAGAAATTTGAAAATCCCAAACGGTATGATGACCACAGCTACGCACCAGGTCAACCTTCGAAACAATGGACGCCCCCGCCAACCGGGAAGAAAAATCATGGATGTGTGGGATCAGATAGCGATCTGGGGTTGTAGTGTCATTAAGCCAGCAGTAATCGCCACATGGGTGCCATCCCCCACCTGGCTTGGGCACCACGTGCAGAGGGGAGGCCTAGGCACTGTTGGAACGCCAAACAATACCAAGGTGCTCCAACATGTCAAACTCAGCCTAGCGATGGCCAATTTACCTGCATCGAGGCATCAGGCTCGGGCATGGACTGGTGGTCCTGTCGTGACGATGTGGTGTTCCCACAAAATAGTAGGAGCCCCTGCAAAGTTCTCTCAGGACCAGGCCCGGCTTCACAGGGGTGCAGGGTGGGCCTGGCCACAAGGCTGGCCCACCCAGCTAAGAGGGGGAAGTGTATTTTTTTATTTGTAATTGCCCCCCCAAAAATCATCCTGACCCACCCTGTTACTGAGAGCTAGAGCCGAGCCTACTCAGGGCCATGAGGCCATGAAAATATGAAGCATACACTAAATAAATTAACAAATCACCCAAAAATAGCACCTAGGTTAAGAGAAAGCTAAAAAGCCTCATGAGTAGAGCTGTAATATTCGGTTCCTTTTTAGGATTCGGCTCCCTCTGAATCACTCAACTGATCCGGATGTGCGAGTCACTTGAGTCAGTATTGCCAAATTTCCAGCCGAACTGTTTATTTTTCATAGAAGAAAGTATGCGTGGCTTGTGATGAGAATGAATGCACTCCGAAATAAATTAATTAATTAAACAAAGCCTTACAAATCACACTGTGGCACTGTTAAAAATTGCACTGTCAACATCAGTGACCATTATGTGAACAAGTCTGTGTTGCGCTACGCCAGGTCTAAATCCCCTTCTTCATTTGTGCGATTCAGATTTGGCTATATGATTTCGGCTGTAGGGGAAGTTAACCGGCGGATTCACTCATGACTGTGTGTGATCCGGGTGCGCTAACCCGTCTGGGTGAGCGGTTCCAAACCAGCTGTATTATTCCAGCTGTAGAGGAAGCTAACCGGCAGATTCACTCATGACTGTGTGATCCGGGTGCACTAACCCACTCGGGTGAGCGGTTCAGATTCGGCTGTATGATTCTGGCTGTAGAGGAAGTTAACTGGCAGATTCACTCATGACTGTGTGTGATTTGGGTGCGCTAACCCGCTTGGGTGAGCGGAACCAGCTGTATGATTTCGGTGGTAGAGGAAGTTAACCGGCGTATTTACTCATGGTTATGTGTGTTTCGCGCTGCTTAGGATCCCTCACTTGAGTGTGTTAGTGCAAACGAACTGTAAGTTATGCAGTTTTTAGCAGCTATACTTGCTACTATGGCTGTATTGATCTTGTAGGCGAATGAGTTTGAAATGATAATGAGAGTTATGTATGTGATGGGGTTTATAGTTTAGTCATGGTGTAGTTATGACTAGATGGATTCGGGTTAATAGAGTCCTCAGATTCGTGACTCATGAGTTATTTAATGGATCCCGGCAATTCACCTGGGTGAGTCGTGAATCGCCCAGTTCTACTCATGAGGGCATGTCTGAGGTCAAAAAGGGGACTATGTTATTTATAGCAAAGTATTTCACACAGGCTCGGCTCCAGCTCTCGGTAACAGGGTGCTACCTGCCATACAGTATGCACCATTATTAATGTCCTGCAAACTTGCTAAATTTAATAAATAGTAAGTTGCTAAGCAACATAGCAGATTGTAATATTGAAACTACAAAAAAGATGTGAACCACGTGGCTCTGGCTGTGGAAGCTGCCTAGCAGCTATTTTTAGCTCATTGTTAAAAATTGAATCCAAAACTATAAAGGATTTTATAACTTTTGAAGCGCTA
>JAODKN010000104.1:9066588-9078698 GCA_026774425.1 Petrocephalus zakoni | reverse complement strand
CTATTACAGTTTGATGTGAAAGCCATTGTTACTCTTTCGTATTTTAAACGAATGACCACACTTCTTTGCAATTTTTTGTGATTGTTTCCCAGAAAAGTTACATGATAATTAACCACTGTTTTTCTTTTACTCTTCCGTTTTTGTACCAGTGGCATTATAGAAATGTCAATGACACACCCACTCGCTTGCTCTGAATTCTCCGGAAAATTTCTTGCTCTATTCACACTTGAGGATCAATTGGAAATTATCCGGACTTTGTATTAGGGATCTAGCAGGGTAAAGTCTGTTAAATATCTGGTACAACTGTCTCAGACATTTCTGTTCACATATACATTACCCTCTGGGTTAAGTCTAAAAAACGTCACCGGGTGGCATGTCCGAAAGGGGCTTAAGAGCGACCGCAGATAGATGCCCCATTGTGGCCAAATCCTGCAATTTTTGTTAACTAGTGACGCTTTTTTAAAGTACGTAGTGTGATATGTGAGGCCATCCGCTCGGTAACGGACAAAACAAAATACCCCTTTCCTTCATTATTATTACTGGTGATTTTAACCATGTCTCTTTCCTCCACACTTCCCACCTTCTGCCTTCTTTTAAATGCAGTATAAGAGAGTATAGGACTCTGGCAAATGTTAAAGTAGCCTACAGTTCTATTGCCCTCAGCTTAATCCTATTCACATCACTATACAAACCTGTTGTTCAGCAACAGCCAGTTAAAGTGAGGATTATGAGGAAATGGTCTCATGAGGCTAAGGAGTCACTGCATGGTGTGCTGGAAGCCATTGACTGGAGTTAAGTGTATGAACCTCATGTTGAGGATATTGAAGGCCTTATAAGCTGTCTCTCTGAGTATATTGTGTTCTGTATGGATACCTCCATCCCCACAAAAGAGGTCCCCTGGGTTATCAGCGATGTGAAGGCCCTAATCCATGATAAGAAAATGGCCTTTAGGTCAGGAGTCCGAGCAGAACTCAAGTGGGTACAAAGAGAGTTAAAACACAAAAATCACAGAGAACAAGGATGCCTACAGGTGGAAACTGGAGGAGAGATTAGAGAAGAACAAGGCCAGGAACGCATGGAATAGGATGAGCGATATCACCGGCTTCCAGAGAAAAGGCAGCGGTGCAGCAGAGGGGAATGTATAACGAGCAAATGACTTGAAGCAGATTTCCAACAGGTTTGACTCTAGCTTGCTCACCCCCACCCACCCCCCCAAAGCTGCAAACTCCGACACTCTCACAGCCTGCACCACCTCTTGCAACAGACCATTTTGTTCTGGCCTCTGCAGTTTATATAACAGCCCTATGTGGGTGTGGAGGATGCAATAATATACTACTGAAGGCATACTCCTCCCTGGACAGACCCATCACCACAGTTGTTCTTTGACTTCTCCTGCGTCTTCAATGCCATCCAGCCCAGACTGTTGAAGGCTAAATTGGAGGACATGGAGGTGGATGCACCGCTGGTCACATGGATTGGTCATAATCTGATGGGCAGGCCACATTTTGTGAGACTACAGAGCAGTGTGTCTGAGCACCTGATAAGTAGCATTGGCGCCCGGCAGGGAACTGTGCTATATCCTTTCCTTTTCACCACCTTCACTGCAGACTTTAAATACTGCACCGAGTCATGTCATCTGTAGAAATTTCCTGATGACATGGGCATGTGGTTGAGTGGATGGGAGGATGAATACAGGGACCTGGTTGACTACTTTGTGAGGCGGTGAGGGGAGAAACATCTACAGTTGAACAGTGGAAATTGTGACATCATGCAGATAATGGGTGTTCAACTGGACAATAGGTTGAAGTGGTTCAACACAGAAGCTGTCTACAAGAAAAGCCTGAGCTGGATTCATTTCCTGAGGAGGCTCAGGTCCTTCAATGTATGATAAAGATGTTTTATCAGTCTATTGTTGTGAATATCATCTTCTTTGCCGTGGTGTGTTGGGGAGCAAGAATCAAAGCAAAAGGTGCCAGCAGACTGAACAAACTCATTAAAAAGGCAATGTCTATTGTTGGCTCCAAGTTTGTAACCCTGGAGGAGGTGGCTAGGGAAAAGTACTGGCAAAACTACTGGCAAGGATGGACAATGCCTCTCACCCCCTGCATAAAACACTTGACAGACTCAAGAGTAGCTTCAGAAACTCATCCAACCCCAGTGCTTAAAGGAACAATGCAGGAAATCTACCTGTATAACTCTCTATAACTGTGCCATCAAACCTGTGCTCACTAAGTTATGCCAATTGACTTTTAATTAGTGACTGAGTTTTGTGTATATTTTAACTGCGTATTTGCACTTTTGTCTATAGGTCTATAGGGATAGCCCTGTTTTAGTATGTCCATCCATCCATCCATTTCCTACCACTTTTCCGGGTCGGGTCGCGGGGTCAGCAGCCTAAGCAGGGAAGCCCAGACTTCCCTCTCCCTGGCCACTTCGTCCAGCTCTTCTGGGGGAATCCCAAGGCGTTCCCAGGCCAGCCGAGAGACATAGTCTCTCCAGCGTGTCCTGGGTCATCCCCGGGGCCTCCTCCCAGTGGGACATGCCTGGAACACCTCACCTAGGAGGCGTCCAGGAGGCATCCTGACCAGATGCCCGAGCCACCTCATCTGGCTCCTCTCGATGCGGAGGAGCAGCGGCTCTACTCTGAGTCCCCCCCGAATGACCAAGCTTCTCACCCTATCTCTAAGGGAGAGCCCAGCCACCCTGCGGAGGAAAATCATCGGACATTTAACAGACTTTACCCTGATAGATCCCTAATATTCGGTTAATTATATCGGATAATTTCCGATTGATCCTCAAGTGTGAATAGAGCAAGACATTTTCCCGAGAATTCAGAGCAAGCGATCGAGTGGGCGTGTAATTGACATTTCTAGAAGAAGTGTGGTCATTCGTTTAAAATACAAAAGAGTAACAATGTCACATCAAACTAATAGCTCAGGAGGCTGAGCATGCGGCAATGAGAGAGAACCCTTTTTGTGTACGTTCGATCTCTGCTTAAAGTTAATTAAGGCTCATCTGTTTGGGGCAGGGGCGGTTAGGGAAGCACACTTATAATTGAAAGACTGCTGGTAGGAATTCCCTACCGATAAAGCACTGCTCCCTGGGTGCTGAACTGGCTGCGATGTTAAATGCGCAGAGGATGCATTTCGCGGTGTGTCAATAATGACTAATCACTTCGCTTTTTTTTTATCAGAGAATGTTGATCAATTTTAACATTTTAACTGCATCATAAGAATATAACGTGCATTTGAATAACACCTCAAAGTACATTTCAACAAAATTAAAAATCAAACTAATCTAAAAGTAAAATTAAATAACTTTGGAGTAGGCTAAAGACAAAAAGCCAGTCTATGCATTTTAGCTAAGAAAACCAACATGTTTCCTTTTTCCGGTTTCAAAAGGGAACGCTGAGGAGTAACAATGTTCCCTGCAGTACCAAACGCCCTTTCGGAAGGTCCGCTAGTTGCACTAATGCACAGATACTTTTGAGCAAGTCTGGCCATAAGTGGGAAACGTCTTTCATTGTTTCGCCATCAAAGCAGGGGGTCCTCTTCTCCACAAATGGAGAAACGGATTCTTGCGTATAGTTCTGAATTTCTACTGGAATCCTCTCCTCTGCTGTTAGTGATGCAGTTGAAACGGATCCCTTCCCTTTCCCAAGCAAATTTGCCGGCTCACCTTTTTCATTTGATTTAAAACCAAAAAACTGCCAAACCGCCGCACTAATATTTTTTTTCACGACTAAGTCAGCCATCTTTGTTTCGTCACTGCTGGTGTAACACGTGTTTGATGATTATCGTTTCAAAGCGAAAGTTGATATCGTTAGTTAAGGCTACCAACATCGCCAGGATACTATCGCCCAAGCCTACTGCCATACAGTACAGTATTTTCCTGCAAGTTGTTTTAAGTTGCACATATGTGGAACAGTTATGTAATCAATTAATAATGGTAATAGATAATAATAATAATTGATATTGTGTTTTAGTACTTAACTATGTGTTTGCCTTGTGAAAGCTGAGGGTTTCTCCCTAACGTCTCTCTGGGCCTCCCTGCCTGCCTGTAGCTCCAGCGTACTCTGTGCAGGGATTCCCCAATGGATACCCGGGCTACCCTATCAGCGCAGACTCATCACATGCATCATCTCGCCACCCTTCACTGGCTGATGAGCAAGGCCACAGCCTCATGGGCCTTGATGACCAGGTAAACCATTAGAGTGGTCGGCCCGAACATGGCCCATCCATATCAATGTAGTAATGACACAGTATGAAATGAGTGTGATTTGAAGTGGGTGGAAGCTCAGAAGGCACGTATTCCTTTGTTCCCATAGACCCACACGTATGTTAACACAGCAAGTGTGGAGGGAGAGGTCAGAGGTCGACACTGTGTCCACTCTCTGCCTGAGGTGCGGCCCAGCCCTTTTCCCGAAACCACACGCAGTATGCCGTCAGCAACGGGCCAGGGGGGTGGCCATCCCAGCATGCACTGCTGTCCTCACGAGGAGCATGGAGAACCTCAGGTCTTCCTACAGACGGCCTCGCAGGAGGCAAAGTTCATGCTGGGACCAACCCCAGCTCAGCGGCACCTCCTGGAAAGGGACAGGGAGAGGCATGCGCACCACGGGCACAGCCTCCGGGGCTTGGAAGAGGGAGGTGTGGCCTCAGAGGCAGAGCCGCTACACCCACGTAACCCCCATGCATACCACCACCTTCACCACCACCACCATCCGGAGGGCTACCACGTGGCACGGCTCACCTATGAGAATGTTGATGGCCTGCGAGGGGCGGGTCGGCGGGGCGGGGCCTCCCGGCGCCTCAACCTGTGCCCCGGCAGCACGTCGCACTCAGGGGGGTCTAGCAGCAGCAGCAGCGGAGGGGATGGCCTCCCATTGGCCCTCTCACACAGTCACAGCCATGGGCCTGCCTCCTTAGCCCCGCAAGCCTATGGCTGTGAGCGGGGTGTAGGTGTGACCGGGCCTGGGATGGGTGGCGCCCACCGCAGAACAGCTCTGCTGAATTATGAGAACCTACCGTCGCTGCCCCCCGTATGGGAGTACCGTGCCCTGCAGAGGGAGGAGGATGAGGAGGAGGAAGAGGATGAAGAGGGCGGCCAGGAGGAAGATGAGGAGTACGAGGAAGAGGACTATGATGAGTACGAGCTCTCGGAGGGGCCGGGCACACCCAACGGGTACCACCAGGACGGAGGCCATGCCCTGCGCGATTATGTCAACACAGGGCAGGTTGGACTGGCCCTATCTCGCCGGCAGCACTGCCCCGCAGCCAGGCCAGGGACCGGTGGGGTCTTCAGCTTTGATTTCCGCCGTGGTGGGGGTGGGGGGCGGGGTGTGGGTACAGGGGGGTGCGAGCATGGGCATGCCCCTCCCTCACGGCAGCTCAACTACATCCAGGTGGAGCTAGACGCCGAGCGTGGGCGTGAGGCCCTGGCAGCAGGGGGTGGCCCCCCGGGTGCCCGCCGCAGTGAGTTCTACGCCGTCATTGACCTGAAGAAGACCGCTGCCATGTCTAACCTGCAGAGGGCACTGCCTCGCGATGACGGCACGGCCCGCAAGACGCGCCACAACAGCACTGACCTACCGCTGTGAACTATGTGTCTGGGCCCAACCCATTCGCTTACCTTCTGTGTGATTGGCTGATAGCCTGAGGGGTGGGCTAAAACAGTGAAATCAAAAGGAGAACAGTAGAGTAATAGTAATTTCTCCAATGCGGCCAGGGGGCTGGTCATCTGTGTGAAGGGGGGAGGGTCAACCCATTGGGCTTTCTGTCACCGCCTCCTCCTTTTTATTTTTATTTATTTATTTCATTCTCATCTATAAGTACTCTTTCCTGTCATTTGTCTTGCCACAGGAAGGGCTGAAGTTTGGTTACTGGTGACTTGAGAGCTCTGAGCCCCTTTGTGTTCAGTTGAATGTAAGTCTGTGAAAGCCAGGGGCAGGCATGCACATGCACATGGGCACTAGGAGACATCCTGCTACAGGAGGCCACTTGTTCCTTTGCAATAAATAGAAACTAGGGTCATGTGGACAAATTCCTAGACTGTACTGTAGCCTCTTAAAACCTATACTATACTCTGGCCCCTAAGAACCAAGACAGTACTGTAGCCCATAAGGCCCCAGACTGTAGTGTGGACCCTTGGATCGTAGACTATATTGTAGCTCCTGAGACCCCAGATTGTACTGGATTCATATCGATAAAGGACTGAAGTGGAGCTCTAGCTTAAGGTGTCTGCATTTCCCAAGGCTCAGGGGACAAAGTTAAGTGTACAGCGTTGTCCCACGCATGTGCTGCCTTTACTAAGCCATCATACTACCTGTAAGAGTGAGAACCACTTCTCAGTGGTGTTTGCCAAAGGCTCTCTGGACAAATGCAAAAATTAAGGGTACGTCATGGCAATATGATGCATCTGACGTTTTTATGTGTCCAGTCTGCCCTCACAGCGTTTCAGGTACTTCATTGTTACCAGAAAATGAGGCTCAGTCAGTTTTTCCCTCATAAATTGTAACATTAAACCTGAAACAGCAACTCCCTATTCTACATCTAACCTTTGTGTCAAACGTGTAGTAATAGGAAATGCTTTTATTAACAGTGTTATTTAAGGGAACGTAGTTTTCTGTAATGGAAAACGCATCAAGGGAAATGGCAGCTTCAGTGGAAACAATGTTCTGAAAACACCAATGTGTTAACGGCAGGGGTTTCCACAGAAATGACCTACAGATCTGTTTGTAACAGCATTATGGACCACAACCCCTGTTAGTTTATTTAAATACAAAAATAAATCTGCAAGTACCTTGTCAGGTTGTCTCAGTATGAAACTGCGAACAGTGGGGAAGTAACCCATGTGTTTTCAAGAGTCTACTGTGTTTGGTGTTCCTTAATTAATTTGTTTTCTAACAGCCTGAGATTTACCCCAGTTTGTCCATCTCTATTTCATCATTTTTTGTAATGGTTGGCAGGCAGAAGCATCTGGTGAGGATGAACCCAAGCACGGTGCCTGAGGACTCTCCCACTCTCTCTTTGCTTATTCAGCTATGAATTTAACGGCCATAAACTTCTCTAGTGGCTTTAAAAAAACGTCCGCTGGTTCGTTGGGCACGTTTGCCAGTGCTGCATTCACTGTGGATTGACCCTGAGTTGTCAGGGTTGTACTGGGCAGTTGCCGCAGCCGCAAACTAAATGCCGGAGTGCTGCTATTTGGTCACCTGCCATTTGTTGCACAGAATTCTTGTTATTGAGTGTTTTCTCTAGGGGGCAGAATTGTTTTTATTTCAGCTGTTCTGCTGAGTGCCCCTCATTGAGAGAGCCTGTGAAAGTTGTATATGTTTCACCGTGGAGGTATGACCAATACGTCTGAATCACACTTTCATCTGACACACAGCCCTTATGTATGAAGAGTGTGTCTGTTGTGTTCAAGTGCCAAATCTCTGCAATTCACACTCTGAACATGCCCTTAGAGAGCGTTTGCTCAGTACTTCATTATAGTGCGTGGTGAGCTTGTAACTCGAGGACTAAGCATTAAAACCCAGATACCTCATTGATGTTATTTTATTTTTAAATTATGGATGAGGGTCACCTACAGAGAGAGACACTCTATACCCCAGTTTTTTCACTCATAAACCTATGTGCAGTTAGTAGTTTATCTAGACAGGACCAATGGTCAGGTTTAGTGTACTGCACTTTAGATTGACCTCGGCTGGAGACACCCTATATTGCTGGGTCTCCCACAGCAGACGTTATTTGTTTGAAGAGAAGGGACAGAGACAAAAAAAAGGGTCAGAACACATGCATTATGGTTTAGCTGCCAATAACAATGTATCATTGGGTACAGGTATGTAGTTTTAATTCATCTTTAGATTTATCATGACTGCAGTTTTGATTATATATCTGTTAAAATATGTGCTGTTGTTCATATACTCATAGCAGGCCAGCAACTAATGACCAAGCTGCTCTAATTTCCTTGTGATACAATGGTAGACTGCTGTCATGCTTTTGGCCAACCTTAAACAAACAACTGGACCACTTGAGTTCCAGGTCAAACAATCTCCCCTACTCCTACCGCAACCAATCACCGACTGACTTTGTTTTGATAGGCTGATTTGCCCTTTCTTTTTGAGCATTCAAGTAGGATGTGTCTGTCTGTACCTGCATGTAGGGGATCATACATGGAGATGGTCACTTCAGTCCTGTCTGTTTGTCGGGGAACCCCGTGCTTGCCTGCACATGATGTTGCAGCTGCTACTTAGGTTGTTGCATTGTTCACAGGTTGCAGGAAAAATCCAAAGCATGGTTGTTGCACATGATGTCTGCATCTTCTGGATTTCAGCTGGCATAGTTGTAGTAAAATTATTTCAGCTGAACTCATGGCTTTGCACATAAGGCTGCCCTCCCATTGTCCATGAAGAATTTGCTTGGTCCTGTTCAAAAGAAAGTCTTTATAAAGAAAAGTCTTTATTATTTTATGTATTAGCATTATTTTATGCATGTACTGACTCGTCTCAGCGTCTCAAAAAGTAATAAATATGTCTACCGATCCTATGTTGAAGAACAGTTTGTCATTAGAGTATGTGGGTGACATTATTGTGTTACCTACTCAGCCCTGTTGAGGTTTATATCAAAGTAACACAACAGTGACACTTACCCTGAGTCCCATTCGCTATTAAATTTTCACTTGCAAGAAGCACTGGTCTGGGCCTCCAGTTAGTTTGACTTTTAGCATTTCTGCCTCGTGCCATCAGTTTAATGTGCCATAAGTGAGGGGTGTCAAGTCCCCACTCCAGACAACCTGGGCTGGTCATAGGGTAAGCAGAATCCCCTAATTTCAAAAGAGTTGACCGCCTAATGTTTACAAAAATATCTAGACCTCATGTAAGGTAGGAGAAAGTCTCTGTTGTTATTGAGTAGTTTTGGTTGCTGCATGGTTAGATATCCTCTGTTCCCTGTTAATCTCTGACTTGTGTTAACCACTGACCTGTCAGCAGGCATATTCTCAAAGTAGCTAGTGTTGTATTGCGTCGTGCCATGTTGACTGTGGCATGCATCCCATGCCCAGCTTGACTGCACTGTCCTTCCCGTTGTTCTTGTCTGCTGAACATAAGCGGTATGGTTCTGGTAGAGCCCAGACATGTTCCCCTACCTCTTTAGTCTTACAAAGAGCAAGCATCTTTTTTCATATTTATATCAGAACGAGGCTTGTACAGTGCACATTGTATGTGATGAAATGACCAGACATAAAACTGTAAGTACATTATTATTATTTTGGTGCCTAATTTAACCCAACGTTATGGTTTGCTTTAACTTGTTCCCTCTAACAATCTCCGACAAACACAGTCCCCTTCGTCCTAGGCCGCCAATGGCGGCAGCAGCAGTGTTTCAAATGAATGATTCTGCCTTTCTGATGTTTTTTCCCACCGGAAAGGAGGCTTAGGATTTGCCTGTGGACACTCTTCTGTCAGCCACTCTTCTGGTTAGTCTCAGAATGAAGGAAGGATTTAGCATTCCTGCCGTCTCTCCAGCACGCCCCTCTGGTCTTTTTATCTGGCAGTATATGTCAATACACTGTCTATATATCATTTCCTTTTTTTTGTTTTTTTGTACAGAAAGCATGTTCCTGTAAGTACCGAATGTGTTCCAGTAAGCTGTAAATAATCGCTTCTAGTACTTGTCTTGTTTGTGTTGGTCTGTTTGTCTGTCTATATCCTGGTCAGAGTGCTGTTGTAAGAAAAGAAGAAAAACTTCAAATCTTTTACTGTCGTGAATTTCTTATTCCAGTATATACCTTTGATTAAAAATGCTTAGAATGTATGGGTAGGGTAAGACTAAGTCGTTGAGCTCTTTTCAAAGGATCTAACTGAAAGAATTTGACCTTTTGTACATATTTTCTGAAATTTATGTGGAATAGTTCTATTTAGAGCAAACAAGTTAGTTCCTACACTGTCATTTTCAGAGGCAAAACCTGACCTCCTGTGGGATTTTTTTTGGTTGCTCTGGTAGAGGAGCATGCAAAAACCCATTTGGCTGTTTCTGCCTTGTGGCCCTCAGTGTTGGATAAGGTGAAGCCACAGCCTTCTGCTGGCCAGTGAGGAGCATCTCTCAAACATCTGAACCCCCACCCCCACCAAGTTCCTTCAGATTCAGGTTTTGTATTCTGTTTCTTGTACACTGGTGATGTGTTGGCACATGGGGAAAAGTGCGATTTAATTTTTTCTGTCTTCTTTTTTAATATTCAAATACAGCGTGCTGTAGGGTTGTGTTAGGCTTTTAGTGTTTTTAGTGTTTTAGGTGGAATCCCTTGCAATATGTCCATGATGACACTAAGCTCAGAACCTAGTCTGTCTTTCACCAGCTTTTAGCAAACGTTTCTTTGGATAGTTTTGTGTTTTTTGTTTATTTTTTTTTTTTTTTTTTGGGGGGGGGGGGGGTGTATTAAATTTCTCTCCATAAAGGAGTGATGTTGACAGAACAGTGTTTTGGAGACTGACTTGTCGGAGAGCATTGCACAGCTTTGTAGCTGCATTGACTAACAGCTCCAAACTAGGGGACAGTGGTTGATGCACTAACTGTTTGTCAAAAATTTTAAGAGGACATTTGCAAATTATTTATTTAATTTATTTCTTTTTTTAATACTTGAAATCCTTTTCTGGAGTATTGTTGTTTTTGCCTTTGGCTCCATACATCCTGTATGTATATATGCATGTCATATTTTCTTGGGTCATTAATAAGTTAGAGGGATTATGCATCTGAACCTTTACATTTTGGGACGGGGGACGAGGCAGCACATACATCCTGTATGCATGCCATCTTACCAACTCAGACATGAACCTTGTTCTTATATTGTAGCCCCACAAGTGTGGAGTCATATTGGCTTCAAAAGATCATCTCAGCATTTGAGTGCCTTTAAATCCTCCAGTTTTCTCTGAAATCTCGGCTGTTCAAATTCAACTGTTCTTTCGACAAAGGAAGTTTGAACTTGTGGGACAGCATAGTCATTACATCTACATAACCTCTCTCATTAGCTGCCATCATTCCATTGTGTCAAGATCTCTTTGTTCAGTTTAGTCTTTTTTTAAAGATTTATCTTTTTGTAAAATAAAATGATATTTTTCTCATTTGGCGATTAAGTGTTGCATATTTTCTACTAATTTTAAAGGGCTACATACACATTCAGTGTTGAACAGGTGTTCGTTTTCAACCGTTGGTCAAAAAACTAAATTGATCGTCAGGGAAACTGTCACAGCAGTGGCGCCCTTTCAGGGATAGCTTGAGGCTCAGGTGATACCATGGAGATGAGATTGTCTGGAAATTAATGGATGTGAGCAGTGGCAAGACTGTCAAAGGTCATGCAGTACCATATTGGCGCTTATTCCCCATCAGCATCGCTATGGTCCTCACCAACAGCATCACTAAACTAGTGAGTGTTATCATCTGCATCTCTGTGGTACTCACCATCATGATCAGCATTGCCAGTATTCCCTTTCACTGCTAAACACAGAAACATGTGGTGTCTGAATATTGAAAGGGTTTCCACCTCAGTACTGCCTTCTGTTATGAACTTAGGATAATATTAATAGAAATAATTCAGGCAGTTAAGAAAATTCCTAATGATGAATTGGAATATTTATAAACGCATATACACACATTTATTTTTGTTTTATACTTGATGTTTGTTTTGTGAAAATCAGATAATTGTGTGTGTGCGGGTGTGTATACACATGCACACAGGTAAGTTTAAATATGTGTAAACACAAAGTTATATGTATAAAACATTAAACTGTAACTATTTTAGGTTGAAACTAGCTCCGTCTCACGGCTGTTTCCACATTCTGTATGAAGCTCTATTAAAATCAAGCCAATCAACAGCACATTGCTGGAATGCTGTACCATAATGAAATTAATGTGCACTGAAATCCATATACTGAATAAAGGTTTAAACAAGGAGAGCTTTGCCATTTGTCTTTTTGGAGTTTAGTATGCATGAGACTTTCGGGACTCATGAAACGTTTGATTGTTTCGTTATTTTACAGTCTGGTTATACAGTCCCTGACAAAAGTCTTGTCGCTTGTGTACAAATTGAACTCAAGTGCCGCTGAAATATATTTCTAA
>JAODKN010000104.1:8870736-8882776 GCA_026774425.1 Petrocephalus zakoni | reverse complement strand
GCTCATCCCCGAAAGGCGAGGCCAACGCTGATTGGCTGTACACGCACGGACACTAATTAAGTGTGCCGGCTAATCCTAATAAGAAGAGAATTTCAAATGAAGAGAAGGAGGGTCAACTTAGAATAAAAAAAACTCAAAATAGGAAAAACATAACACTAGGAAACGGAAACAAAAACAATACAAAGTTACTAACAAGGCTGGCAAGTGGCCAACTTTGAACCCATGACACAAAGAACAGTGGCAGCACGCTCAGCCCACTGAGCTATGCAGCAGCCTGAGGAGCTTGGGCAGCAGAACTAGGGGCAAGTAACAGGGAGGGGGGGATCAGGCTGGCCAGCAACACCAGCTGGCCAAAATGGGGTCGGACGGGCACTGATCTTGACAACATGGTCGTTGCATTCATTCTTTCAAGCGGTTATTTGGTTCACCAGTTACTTTCGTTCACATGGTTCTTTGTTTCACTAGTTCCTTTCGTTCACATGATTCATTGGAAACACTTCACTAAGGGTAAAAAAGTGGTTGAGCACTGTTTGCAAATGCAGCACTTTACCATGTTCAGGTTGCTAGAGAATTGTTCTATGGTTTAGTTGTGCTCAATTACAATTTTTATACACATATTGTAAATACTGAACTGAGTAAAAAAAAACGCAAATCAAATCGCAATATCTGTCAGATAAATCGCAATTAGACTCTTTCTTAAAATCATTCAGCCCTAATTCATGAATATATCTCTACATTTTTAGATCGGGATGGGGGGGGGGGGAATTTTAGTGGAGCGAGGAGCGGAGCCCATTTCCGCCAAGTAGTAAAAAAAAAAATCTCACAATTGCGACTTAGTAAGTCAGAATTCTGACTTTATATCTCGAATTTGCGACTTAGTCCGTGTGAATGGTAGTCTACTGCGAAAATTGCAATCAGAAATGTCCAGTAAACGTTAACCAGGTTTGAAATAAAACTCCCAATCAGGTATGATACAGGCATAGCCAAAGTTAATGCTTTGTTAGACCCGCAAGACCCTGCATCAGCCAATAATGTAGTAATGTAATAATAATGTAATGTTAATGTAATAACTGCCAATAATTTCTCCATTTCGTAATGTAATAAAAGCCAATAAAGTAATAACTTACCAACACTATGCTAACATTTCTGAATCAAAGACATTTTACATTATAGACTTTTATTACACAAAAAACGGAAAAATGAGTATGCTATTTACATTAATGGTAGTTATTACATTATTGACTGTTACAGACCCTAACAATTGTGCCATTGCACAGTGTCTTTCAGTTAATTTTGTCTTTTCAGTTACTAGAAGTCCTGGGCAAACACTGACGTCACAAGAATAACGGAGCCCAAACTAAGGCTGCAGTACCAGTGCCACCCTGTTTTACTGCTTTGAAAATAACATGAAATCCATACTACTTGCAACCATATTACATTATGTGTATAATGCGTGTTTGGAATATTTTCCTAAATAGCAGAGGCGGTGACGCTGCCTAATTGCCTAAAAAAAGTCAGAATTTCGACTTGGTAAGTCAGAATTCTGAGATATTAAGTCGCAATTGCGAGATATAAAGTCAGTCAATTTTTTTATGGTTCATGGCGGAAACGGGCTTCCATAGGTATTGAGCGGAGCGGCTTAGTGCAACTTAGAGTGGAGGAGCGGGCGACGCCAACAGCCTCGCGAGCGAGGAGCGGAAATTCTCACCGCTGCGCTCCACTCACATGTTCTGGTGTGAAGCATAACTGTCTGGATGACTTTACATTCCTGCCAAGTGTCATGGTGCAGATGGGTTCACCCACAAGATACAACTTGCCAGCAGGTAACTGAAAGATGCGCTCACAGACACACTTTCCTCAGTGGGCTGGAGAAACAGGATCTGTGGGATCTTCCAAAGGAATTCACTCAGACGGTCGGAATGTGTAAACCCTTCGGACAACGTGCCATGTCAGAGCTTGCTCCCTGCATTCTTGCCCTCTATTTACGCAGACCTTTCCACAGAAGCAAACTAGCTAGCCAGACTTTGCAGTTCTTCAATGTTTATTCCAAAGTAAGTTAAAAGGTCAACCATTTGAAATGCCAGTATGACACCAGATGAGTAATATGAGAAACATCAAATAACCCATTTTATTAGACTCTTCATTTGGGATGCTTTACGCCAATGGAAACCCAAAAAGATGTTAGGGCAGTTAGACAGGAGTTCTGAACCGCCAGCGGCCATATCTGTCCCTGTTCTTCCAATTCAGCATGACTAACTGTCCTGTTTACTGACTGTATGTTTGGTATGGTGCGTCACAGGCAGGCTGACAAAGATGTCTATAAGAAATCCCTTGGGGTGGAACGCAGAGACCCAGCCCCTGCTCACTGTGATGGGTGGAACGTGAGTCACTTCCCCTCTAATTTGAAGTTCTGTAATCAGGATTGGAAAATATATACTGGGATCTGTAACCCACATCCAAGTTCATTTTGGATTTGGAAGCTGTATTCGTGATTTCTCCCCCACACTACAGTATTTCACTCACACTTGGGTATGTAGGCCACACAGTTATTACTCCTTTGCTCCACCCTGAGTATTGCAGGTCATTGCTGCCAGAAGGAGTTGTCACTACTGTTAAATGTAAGTAAACTGAGCTAGCTCTAATGTGGTATACCTTGGTCCCTTTGTCATCACTCTCTTAGAAAACATTAAACCACCTCACCCTGAGTTTAATACCTACCCTTATCTAAGCAGAGCCAGCCCTTTCCTGCCCCCTTTACATAGAATGATCTCATACAACAAAGCCAGAATAGCCCTCTCTGCTGTAGTAGTGCTGTTCTGAGACTAAACATGCATTCCAGAATCAAACTGACCAGCCACTCACAGTAGTATATCTACTACAACCCAAAGAATTAAAGATCCATAAACCATTATGTAATTATGAAAGCATGATGAAACAGAGTTAACTGATCACACCCAATTGATCATCATTAGGCATCTGTGCAAATTATTAAGAGCAGTTTGCAATCACCAGTGTTCACAATCAGTTCTAGAGCTACCAGTACAGTGTTCTGGATCCTCAAAATCTTGGACTTAAACTGTGTTGTAAGTCAGCTCCCACTTATGTATGTTTAATAAATCTTGCATTAAACTGATGTAATAAAAATACAATCTCTACTGAGGCCGACATAATCAAAGCATATTAACACAGACTGAAACAAATCAAAAGAAATACTAACAGATCAATATTTCTGGCATGACTACGGCTCAGAGCGCTGAGTCAAGGCACATTCATTGACTGCATAACAGGGAATCCCGAACCGGTCTGTCCATCCTCGGTACGACGGTTTTTTGAACTATGTTCCCTGAGACAATTAGACAGCACACCGCAGGAAAAGAGTAAATAACACGACTTGCAGCTGCTGAGCAGATGGGCGTCTCCAGGGTGAGGTGCATGTGAAAGAGACATTGAAGTAAGGAATGGAAAATAAGACAGCTGCACAAAATCTAAAACAAAACGCTAGTTGCACCAGCTAAATAACTGCAGCTAAGAAATACTGGCACCAAGAAACCAAGACAACAACCAGAAAAAAAAAGTCTGAGATGAGACCCCGCAACCAGTAGGAGGAAGGAGCATCTACCCTCAGGACAGCCATAGCAGATAACCACTGCAAAATATACCAAGGGTTGTCCCCCGTTGTCAGCTGCCCATAACCCTTATCGAAACACAGGAATAAAACATCAACCCTACAAATCACACTCCAAAATAAAATGAGAAGTGTAACAATTCAAAGTGTAACAATGACGAGCACGACCGAGAGGAATGCTCACTGGTAAATATGAATAAGACACAGAGCTGATACTTTTCATTTAGTGCATGGCCGTACTGCAGCTAAAAAAGTAATCATGCGAAACTGCAATAAATCAGTGGACAGAAATTAACACAAACAAATGTTTTTAATAAAAATGCTGCAAAATATACAAACAAAATTACATTAAAAAAACAGTTTATATGCATTAGAAGGAGTATTATGATATTTTAACATTGAAGTATTGTCATATGGATCATATGGATTTTGGGATCTTTGGCATTTCATTGCCTTTAGCTTTGCTGAAGCATGGTGTTTTGTGCACATGACAGATTTTCTAACATCAGTTTATATGAAAGCATTTCCAGGACCTCCAGGTGTGGTGGTATGGACTTCCAAACTGTGTGCCAGGATGGGTCACAGTTATGGGTTGCAGGATCTGACTATGTCATATGTGAGTCATGAGAATAGTCATATATTAGCAACAATCAAGACATATGATGCAAAAAAGATACTGAATTTCATAGAAAGATATAGAGTGGTTCCAAATTTGCATCTCTTTTTAACATGCCTAATGGACTGTTAGATAATTGAATTGTTGAATTTCAGTCATTGAATTTGAATCATTTAGAGGTTAACGAATGATATAAATGTGCCCACAGTGTATGGTCATCTCTGACAACAGAAACTAAAATTTGGGTATTAATGGTTGGGACACATCCCTAGCAATATTGTGGGAGCACAGTGTCGGTTTAGGGGGGCAGGGGCTGATTCGGTCTCCACCAATGTTGAAACCAAACCTACACCCTTGAACTACAATATCACACAGTCTTTCCTTAATTGTTTAGCTTTACATTAACATTAAAAATACAGAGACTGTAATCTCAAAATCTATATACATGTCTTAGTCATATGACAATTATTAGTACCAGAATGTATGACATATGTTTTTATTATTTACACCAAGCCAATAACAATACTGACATCAGACATTAGGATGGGAAAATTGTTTTGCTTTTCCATTGCATTGTGTATGACATTATGTCTTTATCTGACTAATAAATGCAGATTTTTCAGGAAAAAAAACATTCCATGTACTGGTGGAATATCTAGCACCATGTGTAGCTGATACAAGCCAAGTAATGAGCATCAGATTCTGGACCAATGCCACTCAGTTCTGCATAGTCTTATCTCTACAGTGGAAACTTGAGTAATCTTCCAGTTAATACATGTGAAACTGAACACCGCAACAATATAGTTAACTCCAGAGAACTCTTTCACTTTGATTACTCTAAACATTGCTATTTATTAAGTGGAGGTCAAACTGAACATTCAGTTGCTTCTGTTTTCCAGTCATGTGTGCAGCAAGATTTTGTGATAAGCGCGGGTGGTGAAAATAACTACAAACAGTCCGTCACAGTTAATAGCATGGCATGCATCAGTGCCGTCGCTGTAGTAGTAAGACAGTTGGCCACTACGCTGTGAGCAACAAAGACATGGACTCTGCGGTCAGCTCTGTCTCTTGCCCAAGGTCCAGATTATTCTGCCTACACAGCTGCCATTACCATTGAAACCACAAAGGCCATGGCTATTTGGTTGATTTCCAAGAACAAAGCTCCTTCAAAAAAGCTAACTTACAGCTGATTTTGAGCACATTCCTCTCCTACCAAGATTTAATATATCCACTCTGTTGGATATATTGCACCTGTACTTGTAATGATAGTGACAATTTAACTTTACAACTCTGGAGAAACGCTCTCTCAAGTTCAGCCTTTCAGTATTTACTCTGGCACTTTCTGGGGAAGGAAATGTTTTTGGCGAGAGTCTGAGTATTTATTTGATTGTTGGCGAAGTATTAGAGGATGTTGGGGGCATGCCTTCAGACCCAGCCTCAGAACCCTCCTCTGGGCCCTTGCTGGGGCTGCAAGGGCTGGGGGCACCACTGGATGAGAAGCTGGGGCTGCTGAGCGGGGAGGAAGAAGAGGAGCTGGAAGAGGAGGAAGCTTTGATCTGAAGCCATTTTTCCCCAAGAGCTTTGGCAAAATGGTCATCAACGGAGACACTGACAGAGATATGATGAGGGCTGGCCTTGTTGTAGTCGACCCCCAGACTTCGCCGGAAGTGTTCCTCGACAACGTGGTCATAAGCCATGGGTGAGGTTGCTGGAAAAGAGCATGAGAAAGGTGAGAAACGTGGTAACTTTTGAAACAGCCACATTCAGCTTACTTTTACTCAGACAAGATTCACCTAAAATCTCCCACTCTGATTGTCAAACAGTGTGTACCAACTGATATTTTTAAACAATTTTCTAAATCTAATGAATCTAAAGTCCTCTTCTGTGCTGAAATATGGATCCCTTCTTAAATGGGCGCCTGGGAATAGCATTGAATGGGTTTTGGCACTGCAGCAGGTTTGGGGATAGCTCTAGGGTCAGTGGGAGGTGGGAGGGTTGGGTGAAATGTACCTGCAGGAGAGGAGCGATGCTGTGCATTGGGATGTTTGTGGGTAGAGCTGGACCGCGACACACAGGTAATGACGGAAGGACGTATCTGCAGAAGACATGGGTGGTTAGTTATTGGCCCGTCTGGTGTCGTATGTCTATCCAATGAATTTACACTGTTGGGAGTTATGTCTGTACGTAGAGTAAAACTTAAA
Organism: Petrocephalus zakoni; assembly: GCA_026774425.1. Classification (NCBI taxonomy): domain Eukaryota; kingdom Metazoa; phylum Chordata; class Actinopteri; order Osteoglossiformes; family Mormyridae; genus Petrocephalus; species Petrocephalus zakoni. The sequence continues at coordinate 8,876,334 of JAODKN010000104.1, read as the reverse complement.
TCCATACAACCTAATATCTCTCTATCATAAAAGATCTTCACAGCTTGTAGAATGGAATTGAAGAGTGGTAGTAGAGTTTATAGTTTGGAATATCACAGCGTATTTATTGTGTTCACATGGGCTCCACTTTATCCTTTATTCAAAGGATTATCATACACTTCAAATGTTATAGCGTATTTTGTGCTGTTTACTGTGGAAACTGCCAGACAGTCAAGAAAAAAATTCTTCAGGAAGGGATGGGATGTCAGTAAGGGAACTGCTCATCTACCTGTCAGCAAAGGTTCCAATTGAAAGTAGTTAAGAAATAAAGAGCTTCCTCAATAGGTGAAATATGACATTTTAATATGTGCCACAAAGTAAAATGTATATATTTTAAACCTGTTTTGTGTGCACATTCTCTGACAAAGTGGACAACAAAAGTGTCAACTCTGCACTGACACAATCAGTGAAAAGTAAGAAGGGGCACTAGGAGCTCTGTAAGGATGCAAGGGACTTGTCCATGTGTCTCCTGCCCAGGGCAGGGCCATATGCCTGGGCTCGTTGCTGGCTCTCTGCCCTGCTGCCTGTGCCTCAGCCCTAGTCTGGCTGGGCTGCATACTGAGACAAGCATGAACTCGCCAATCCAGATTATGTCAGGTGAAAAGCCTTGGACCGTCCTACCCCCCACCCTCCTGCGCCAGGCTGCCCGCCCAAAGACAGATCCTGACAGGCCTGTCGTCCTAAGTGAAGGCGGCACAGTCCTCCCTGGAGCATAACTGACTGTTCAAGCTTCTGTTCATATTCCCAGCAATTGTGGCTGGTGGTGGTGGTGGTGGGGGAGGTTTAGGGAGGGTGAATCACTGATTCCCTGAATCTCAGTGCCACTTGCAGAGCCTGTTGTGCTAATAGTAGGTCCAGTTTACCCTACAACCTAGGGCGCTCCCCATAACAACACTCTTTTCAGCCTACTGCCACCCTGGATCTCACCTGAACTTGGCCACATAGCTTGCCCTTGCTGCTGGCATCAGTTTCTGGACCTTCAGCCCTCCTGGGCTTCTTGATCAGTGCCAAAGGCTCATCCATAGGTGGACTGTCAAAACCGGGGCATCGCCATTGGTCTTTGGGGCTGTGGGTGGGGCTAGACAGCCTGTGGGATGGACTTTGGCTGGGACTCCAGGTGGTGGTCGTCACAATGGAGTTTTGGGGTGATAGGGGCAGACTCCGAGGGGGGCTCAGGCTGGACCGCCTCTGAAGGCTACAGGTTACATTATTAAATGCTAACCTCTCTTCCCTGGATGACAGAATTACAAGTGGGAGGCACAGTTTATGAGCAGTAAAGTATGCCGATGCTGATTTTAGCACAATGATGATGATAAGATTCATGTGAGGGCAGTTATATCTTTAGTGTGAAGCAATAAATTTTAATCTGTAAAGCTGTAAAAGTGAAAATGCAATTCACAATCAGAAATGGCTACTGTCTGCTGAAATGTACTTATGCTCCGAATTTTCTATATCATGATTTTACAACGATATTTTTTATGTACAAGGATATCCACTAAGCTGATTAATTGCTCCGGTGTAAAGAAATTTGAGAAGGCTGTAAAAGGCGGTGACTCACGATGCTAACACGAAGGGGAGTTGGTTGGCCTTCCCAGGCTTCAGTTGCCCCGGCAGACCATGGTCCACGCTACGCTTGCGCTTCGTTGGGAAAACCAGAGGCAGCCGAGTCCTCTCATTGGTTACCTGCCGATGGCGGTCCTCTGTTCTCAGGCTGGGCTGACCTAAGTGGGATAGACACAGAAAAGAATGAAGAAAAGCGACTACCCCATGACTTCACAGGGACGCATCATTTCATAACCGAAAATTTGCAAGCCATGAGGAGTGGCAAATAAACATGTAACGGTCTTGTTTTTTAAGTCTGGGTAAATGTGTCATCACTCCCCCATTGAGTGTAAACTGTGGGAAAGTGTTGTTCCCAGTGACACACACAGTGGTGTATCACCTCTGAGAAGAATAACTTGCTAAACTCGATGCATGAGGCACAAAAAATACGCCCAGAGCCATGGCCTTCTTGGGAAATGCCAATAACAAAGATGCTATTAATCCATGGATACTGTGCTTGCATAGATGCATGTATTTAAAAAAAAGTTTGCACCAGTATCCATTCACTGTCACTAACACAACTGTACCACATCTGCTCCTGTACTTCGCCAGGAACACAGTGAGACTGATTAAGTTCCAGTAGCATGTATAGGGAAGTGAACTGCAAGCATAAAGTGTACTCTCTTCAAATACAATGTACACATATGCTCAAACACAGGTGAATGGTGGATTAAAAAGCCCAAGCCTGTTTTATGCCAAACAGGTTCTCCATGCTGGTTTAGCAAAACAAAACAATAAAACATTGTAAGGAAATTTTAGTATATTACTGGTTTTTTTTCAATTTCCTTGGCCTTTCTCACTTGTCATTGAATAGATCATATGCACTGAAGTCCTCACAGTTGTTGATTGCGAACAAAGACCTTCTGACACCCTCCATATTACAACAAAATTCACACTCATTGTGTTTCTAGTAGCAGACATTACAATGATTTCCTCCCATGATTGACACTCCTCTGTTAAATCTGACTGGAATTCCTTAATTCTTTCAGTAACAGTCTAAAGAAAATCCACATCTTCAGGAGTTTACCCATTGTACTTCAATGGCTTCCTGATTGTCCCCGTTTCTCCATTAATCATCAAATTTAGCTAGATATCAGTTTGCCTTCATCCAGAAAATCTGTATAGATTTTACATGTTTCCTTTCCACCTGCAGATTGATTTTTCATATTTCTTTCTGAAAAAGTAGAAAAATACTGGCCTGAGAACAATTACAGTCTTTACCCAGGAAATATCCTAAGAGATGATTAGCTTACAGCTAATTACAACCATGGTTTTACAGGTTGATGTAGTTTTAGCTAGTTATATATAACTTGTTCTTTAAGGGCTGTATATGTACAGGAAATGTAGATGCAATGGTAGTTAAGGACCTTATAACTAAAAGCAACCAGCAACCAAACAGTAATAAAAAACTAGCTGAGGATATGGAGCAGGAACTGAGTAGTAAGGGGATTACTGGTGTAGTGGGATTATTGTTCATACATGCTGAATGTGATAATTATGTTGTTTGCTTATCACAGTCAAGTTTCTTTCCAAGAAGACTGGAGCACAGGCATACATACACATGGATAACTACAATCTGTTTAAGCTAAACATGATAAATGGAAACCTATTTATGTGAAGTCCAAAGCATTAAAAAACATCCCTTTCTTTGTGTTCTTGTAAAACTGGGTGAGAATACTTTGCATGGGTTCCTCCAATGTAACTCTTTTTAGCAACGGACAATTTCTAGTCAGCTGAATTCTCTGGCTTGAGCTCATAGAGCCTATCGAACAGAACAATACCAGAATATCAAGTAGCCAAATTCCAGCAGTCTGTAAGGACAATGAAGAGTTCCTAACTGATACTGATTGCAAATGTCCATTATTGGCATTAATGTGGAGGAATGGCATCCCCACTCAAAACAGATCCCCAGGGAAAAAAGCAAAGCATTGGAGGTCTGGATTTGATGGGGTGTTGGGTGAAAACCACACCTTGCCTGACTTTACAGTGCCTGAGGCAAGGTTATTTTTTGTATGAACCCACAGAGCAGCCTCTTGTATGTAAAATAAAAACTGAAAATAAAAAGCATTATCTTTAAAAACAGACTGTAAAATCTGCTCCAATGTCCACTAACAGGGTCCAGTTAATCAGACCAAATAAACTTAAATATAATTAAGTCAAACTTACTTAAAGTGTGTTAAAACAATTATTTATAATTAAGATGCTTCCGAAATAGTTCTGCAAATATGTATATGATATTCATATCACATTTATAAACTAACATGATGACATTGAATTGTGATTTAATACATTTAAACAGTCTCACACGTTTTCTCAGTTCTGCTTAATATAATCAAACAAATTTTGGTAGTAGACAAAAAAAATCTTTCTAAGAACAAAACAAAAAGCTATCATGTGTAAGTACTATGTAAAACTATTAGCATTGCTTTGTTATCGTATAATAGTGCCTCATAAATGTCAATGGATGGGCAAAGGAAAAAACGCACCTTCGCTGAATAAAGCCGCACTGATTAGTATCTTATTAATCATACTCTCATCCTCGTATTAAAGCAATCAACCCAATACAAAGAAAAACAACAAGAAAACACCAAATCAGACAGAGAATCAAGCCAAGAAGCATATCAGACATATCAGTGACCACAGGCAGGTCTTTCCTCAGGCGCAAAGGAAAATAGCAAACAGAGTAGAAAGACCAACACAGCAATGCTGACTGCCTACATATGCATTTACAGAGATGTGGGGTATATTCTCTCCTTTTCCTACAAGTGCTAGAACACTTTTCCCTTATTTAAACCAATCACCAGTGGAATGGGCCAGTTTCCCATTTTAAAGAACATATAAACTAGAACATGGTCCAAGTACAAAGGTTCATCACAGCTCAAGCATACTCCAAAAAAATCACCCCCATTCAAAGTCTAGTGGAAATCTAGAATGTTAATCGGCATATAATTAGCAACAAATTCAAACTAGAAGCATGTAGATATTAGAAGTACAATGCACATGTTAAATGTTTAACAATAACAATACAACAACAGTAATCAAGCGACAATTATTTACCTTCCAAGATGTAGACTTTAAATCCACTGTTCATCCGAGTTATATAGTGGAAGTTAGCTACAGCCATCTTTCACTAGTGTGGCTGTTGTTAAATGTCTACCTAAACACCTACAAGGGTACAGGTATGTAAAGGGTCTGTTTCCTCAACAGCCACGAAATTGATCTAATCAGCCCAGGGCAGGCAATAAGTTCAGGCTTACAAGACTTCAGCATAAGTGAGCACCTATGTATCTCTGGGCTCACCTGAAGCTCTATTGCTGGCCTCCCATTGGCTGTTTTTAGGCCAATCCTGATTAATTCAGCCTCCTCTTTGTTATGCACTCTGACTGTAATCCCCATGTAAATACTGGAAGAACACAGTCTTATACAGTGATGGCACTATTGTGGAAATAAGATGTCAATGTAGTCATGTTGTATGTATTTATATATTTATGTTCATATTTGAATATTTGGTGAATATGTATATATTCTGGGGAGGCCCATGGTTAGCACTATTTCCTCACACCTCTGAGACTAGGGTTCAAATTTCCACCCTGGCTCCATGTGTGTGGAGTTTGTATGTTCTCCCCGTGTCATCATGGTACTTCCTCCAGGTACTCCAATTTCCCCCCATAGTCCAAAAGCATGATAAGCTGAGTTACCAAATTGCTCATAGGTGTGTGAGCATACCCACTCTGCAATGGGTTGCCACCCCATCTGGGGTTATTCCCTAGCTTGATAGGCTCCAGACGCCAGCAACCCTGAACAGGACAAGCAAGTGTAGAAAATGGATGGATGTATAAAAATACACAGTACACAGTAAGTGTAGCTAGAAACAAAGTCTTATTATTTCTAGTTTATATAAACGATATTGACACCAATATATACAGTAAGTTGGTCAAATTTGCAGACGATACCAAG
>JAODKN010000104.1:8813254-8849132 GCA_026774425.1 Petrocephalus zakoni | reverse complement strand
CATTCAGTTTGGAGTTCAGGAGATTGTCTTGACCAGGACCACACCCCCAAATGCATTGAAGCAACTGCCATGTGATTAGATAATTGCATTAATGAGAAATTGAACAGGTGTTCCTAATAATCCTTTAGGTGAGTGTATTTCATTAGATAATTGTGAAATGACAAATGTCTTTTCTAACATTAGTATCATAATGTGAGCTCAACAGACTGCATCTGAAATAGTGAGTTGGGGTTAGGTGGGATCTACTGTAGGAGACAGAACTGCGATACAAATGTTCGCAATCTTGTATCAGTTTTGGTCTTGGATTCTGAACCATTATGCCCCTAATTTATTCCCTGTGTTTCCCACATAATTAGTGGTGATGGCTGACTGGGATGCTGGTGTGTGCATGTGCATGTGCATCTTAAATTAATTATCATAATGCATGAATTTCCCACTTTTTTTACAGTAGGGTGCTGAACATGCACAAACTTGAAGAATAAACTTTTTCTACGATCAAAAAAAAAAAAACAGGGGCCGTAATATTTACCATCAAATGCACCACTCAGTTCTCCCTTTTACACAGACTCAGGCCTTGTCCACACCTACACTGGTATTCTAAAAACTGTGTTTTTCCTCCTCTGTTATAAAAAAAAATGTCCATCTACATAGAAATGCTACAAACGCACAGTCAAGAGCATACCAAACCAACAGGCGGAAATATGACTCTAACCGTAAAGCCATGTTGGCCTTATTACCAGTTCTGCTAGGCTAAAAACAGCGCACACTCTTGATGCTGTTGAGCTTTTTTGGCTGACACGCCTCTTCAACACTGTGTGGGGCAAACTGGAGTGGTGGTCCCAGTCTTTAAGAAAGGGTCCCGGGGGATTTATTTTAACTTCAGGGGGATCATACTCCTCGGCCTCCCTGGGAAGGTCTACGTCGGGGTACTGGAGTGGAGGGTCCTCCATTGATTGGACCTGATTGCCAGGGCTGCCTTTTGTCACCAATTCTGTACATAACATTTATGTAGACTCCTTTATTTTCCTCTGCTTTGATGTACATTTAATTTATGAGGATAGCACCCATGGTTTATAAACACAGCCCGAGGTTGTCAGTTGCTCTCAATCCTCATACTCCAACACTTTCATAGTTTCAAAGTTTTATACATAAATATTTTTTTTCTCACATTACTGCCTTTATTATGATTCCACCATAACAGCCCATAACAGCTGTGGCTGATCTGTCAAGGACAGAAGTTATGATTTAGAGGTTATATAATATAATGAATCAAATCAAAATTGAACAAATATTTAACGCAAACCTAAATCACACTTTCTTGCATGTTTACATTTGTCTGGTTTATTAATTTCTTGTTTCATTTGGATGGTATCTCATTTTGGGAATTGGTTGTACTTCAAATAGGAATCGGATCAGATGAAATATCGAGGGCTCCAGCCAAAATAATAGGTGTTTACAATTGGGAGTCCCTCGCCACTTTGACTTAGGATTGCAGCCAGTGAGCTCTTATAAAAACAGCACTGCGAATGAGAGAATCATGCTGTCAGAAGTGGGCAAAATATGTGCAATGCTCCAGCCCACAGCAAATGACAGCTATGCTATCATGGGTTAGTAACCTGCTTTTTATAGTAACTCTGGGTGATAGTTTCTTTATTATTGGCTCACAATTAGAAGATGGCATAAACTAGGTCTTTAAAGGTTGAAGTGCTGTGTAATTTATAAATACGAATCACTTTTTAAATATGCCATACCAGCTGAAGAGAATGAGAAGCCTGGTTCATTGCATATTAGTCGCTTTTTAAACTGTAAATAAGTTTCTCTCCAGCTGAGTACAGCTGACTGTGGCTCTTTATTCTCAACTGTTCAAATTCTCAATTTGTACTTTCTGGGCCTGAACTTTTCTGTAATGGATTACTTTTGTATGTAAGTTCCCCAACGCTGGTTATTATAAACAGACAGTTTCTGAGGATGGTATAGATAGGGAGAGCGTAAATTCATATTGAATACACAATATTTTAGCTTCTTGTTCAAACATTCTGTGCAGTAAAGTATATTTTGTTGCGCATCTCCACCCTAACACATGACCTTGTTTCATTGCAATTAACATTCGTGCTTTAGTACAGTGAGCCAGCAGGAGGTACAGAAATGGCAAGTAGCTACGTTCAAATGGTCTTTCCCAGGGTGACTGATCATTAGCCCCATGCCGACAGACTCCTCAATTAGTGATGCCCAGCTGACATTGATTGGAATCATTGACATCTTAGAATTTAAATCCGGACCAGCTGAGTGTATGCTGGAGGGAATTGTGGCCAAGGCATGAACAAGATATTAATATAATTGAACTATAAATGTGCTCTGTACTTGCATCTGTGAACATCCACAATGTTTTAATAATTTTTTATCCACGCATCCATGCATCCATCCATGGGACAAAGGGCACCATTGCCAGTGCTGGAGCTAGAAGTATGACCATTCGGGATGGCAGACGGTCCTGCATTATGTCACGTGTCACCAAGACACGCCCACAGTAATTATGAACCAGGGCTTATTGTCACGACCAGCGGGACAAAAGACATGGGAGCAGAGGTGGAAAATAAACAAAAAGGGTTTCATTAAGCTGGATATGATGATAATGAACAATAGAGAATCTACACTGGGAGAGAAGAGACAGGCAATGCATGGGGAACCCTGGTGGGGAACACAGGACTGGGGAACGCAGGATTGGGGAACGCAGGATTGGGGAACGCAGGACTGGGGAATATAGGACTGGGGAACACAGGACTGGGGAATACAAGACTGGGAAGCACTTAAATAAATGACTAACGAGGGGGATAACAGGAGTCAGCTGTGAGAGATTAACACGAAAGCAGGAACGAGAGGTAAGGAAAACGAACACCAGGCATGGCCTGTTTAGAGCATTATATAGGTCATTGTGATTCTATTTTTACCGATTCAAAATCGATTCATGCAGGACACAAAATTGATTCATATTTCCCATTTTGTAACAGTGTGAGTTTAACTGGTTTTCTGCTCAGATAGTAACATGTTAATTTAAGTTGTTTAAGTTGAAGGTTTTCAGTTTATATTTGCAACAGTTTATATTTTTTTAATGCCTCATTAACTATTATCTCAGGGTTGTATTTCCTATCAGACTGATGGAAAATAAAAAATAATAGACGTTTTGAATCGAGAATCGTTTTGAGTCGAGAATCGGTTTTGAGATCAAATTGAATCGTGAGGTTTTCTGAATCGTGCACTCCTAATAGCCTCCATGGACTATAGAAACCACATTCCTGCATGGTTAATTTTCATATGAACAGTTAAGGAAAGAAAGAGTAAAGAGAAATTACAAAAAATTAACAATGAAATAAGATATATAGACATGTGAACATTTTAAAAATAGTTTTGTTCCTGTGCTCAGAACTTTATTTTTCCATAGTAAGGCTGACATTTGCATGGAACTGTCCACTTAAAATAAACTGCTAAAATTCTGTCGTGGTTATGAATAAAATAAACAAAACGAGACAGCAACCAATTAAGCATAACAAATACCAGCAGTAAATTTTTTAAAGGTTACACCGGATGACATTTATACCATGAATTTAAGCAGCAATATTTTTTTAAAAAGTTGTAATGATGACTGCTTGATAGCCAAATTCTTGCCATTTCAAGTATTTATGCTGAGGCTATTTCAGAGTCATGAGTGGAAGCAATAACATGTAAAATTGGGTCTACAGTGATCGGAATAATGTGTTTGGCACTATCCAGTTTGTCTGGGTTGTCAAAGATCCAAGCAGCGTAGCTGTATGGGCACAAACACTGTTCCCTATGTCTCAGCTGGCTGTCTGAAAACGCATGCAGAGCCCCTTGGGATACTATTGATGGACATGGATGGACATATTAAGCTTTGGGCTTGAGTGGTTAAATGTGTTTTGCTTTGGAGGTTAACAATAAACTAAATCAAATGAACTCCTAATGGGCCCGTAAGCCTCTTACAGGCCTCTACTGGTCTTGTCAATCGATGTTTCCAAGCAGGGGTGCCTTCTTACAGCTATGAAACATAGAAAAATAAAGGAGACTTTCTGTTATACCGAAACATTAATACGTGTCTTTTAGGATGTTCGAATCATGCTATATTTATGAAACATCTTACACTCTCAGAAAATAGGGTACCAATTTGTACCTTTGCTTGTCACTGAGGCTGAACCCTCAATTATACCTTTAGCTGTAGGTAATTGGACCTTATATGGTACAGAAATGAATCCCCAAGGTACAAACAACATTAATGTACCCCCAATGGTACAAAACAGTTCCTCATAGTCCGTTTCTGTATCTTAAAAGGTACAGGACCCTTTAGGGTATAGCCCCAATGACAAGCAAATGTACAAATTGGTACCCTTTTTTCTGAGGGTGTACTACAAACAAATGAAATGAAACAAAGAATGCAAAATCCTGCACCAATAACAACACGTACGACTACATCATAATCATATTACATCAGCTGTAATCTGCCTGCACTGGTACTAGCTTTTTAAAATTCTGCTACCTGGCTGTAAGTCAAGTCAAGTAAAGTCAAAGTATTTATTTGTTATACGAACGGTATGGCAGAGACATCCGTATAATGAAGGCACCACAAAAAGCACTACATGAGCAAGCAAAATGACAACACAGCAGCCTTCCTTGTTCATTACATTCAAGTTCCCCTAATAGTCAGGGCCGTTGTAATTCAATAAAGCAGGATACGTGAATGTCTTGGTTGATATTTAGGACCATTAGCCAGAGACACTACATAACATCTCTCAGCTACCAGCACTAAGTTTCTGGCTTTTGATCATTTCATGTAAAACAATGTAGACATTACTCATGGTAATATGCATAATTAAGCAAGGCATGGCTTTCATAACAGCTGTAACAGTAGCATTCATCCTGAAAGGGCAGTGAACTGTCTAAAAAAAAGTCTTCATGTAGTCTGTATCCAGTATCTAATATTCTGTCAGAAATACCTAATATGGAGTAAAGAATAAAATAAAAAGCTACAGAAATAGGTATCGAAAGATACACAAAATGTACCATAAGCCTGTCAGTGTGTTTGTTAGCATGACATTAAGATAACAAAGAGATCAAAAGAATGTTAGGGGCTGTCAGACATCCCTTATGTCCCAGCAAAAATGAGATGAAATAATGGAATTTCCTCTCTATGTAAAGTCATTATCCATTATAAATGGTCTTGTTTTCTAGTGTCATGTCATCGTCTTTCTTTGGTCCATCCACAGTTATGACAGAGGCTCCATACTACAGCCATGTCACTGACTTAGTTATGCTTCCCCATTCTAGTTATTTTCAAACATTTTTCAAGTTGAAAATAATCATACTGGCAGGCTGCTTCTCAACATCAATGCATGCAAAATGAAGTTTATATATGCTGCAGTCAAATACCATTGACTTGATATTTTTAAATGTTACATAAATAATTACGTATGCACATTTGACATGTTCCATGTAGCTGTTGCTAGTTATATGTATTTTGAAATTCCATATTTGGAAACATATGGAGTAATTTATTTTCAAGCCAGTCATTTATGAAGATGAACTTTATATGAACAGATGAAAGATTTACATTTTAAATATTCTATCCTGTATTCTAAAACACCAGGGGCCAGGTTTCCTAGAAAAGGATTAAGCCTATACCTGAACAAAACTGAAATTTTTAAATTGGGATTCTCTATGTTTAGTCCAGGATTAGGCTTAATCCTTGTCCAGGAAACTGACCCCAGAGGTCTAATCTTGTCTATCAGCTTCAAACCCACAGGACATTAACTACAAGCAATTTGCTTGATATTACATTTATTATAGTGGACACCAATCACACCAATACATTTTTATAAAGTATTACTATAAATAGGAATGTCATTTACAAATTAACTTTTCTACAAGACAAAAACAACTTTAACTCAAACAAATTCGAAATCAAATTACAGTTGAGCTATTACTCTGTGTTCTAGTAGGCAGTCATATCTACATATACATATAAGGAGATCTTATATATACGTTTATATATATTGTGTTTTTTTTCCGTATAAGTTATCGATACAAATATCACTTTGAGAATATAGTTGAATGTATTGTCTGCTTTAGTGATGTTTCTCTTTCTTGTGACGTTAGGTACATAACCCAACTTTTCACAAACCTTTGTGTTTCCTATTTCTTAAATTTTGTTCAGCCATGTTATTTGTCTGCACTTTCACTGTGGATATTTGTACTTTACATTAAATAAAAATAAATCCTCAATTTAAAGTTCATTTTGGTACCATCCATATTTGTGGAAAGTGCTACTCCTTGCTAATATAGGATAATGGCTCACACTTTGCTTTTTGTAACGCAATTATACAAAATGATGCGTCATTATAATTTCTGGGAAATTAGCCTTAAATGATCAGAACAACCAGATCCGATAACCTCTGTGCCAGATCATTTCCCTTAAAAGTGGAATCTGACTGCACGCACTGAGCTGGCTCTTTCCAACTGCAATTTCCCACAAGAATTGTCAGTTAAAAAGATTTAAAATGGGGTCACATTTGGTCTAAACAGAGGGCAGGAAGGAGCAATGAGCTGAGCGAACTGGAACACGGGGAGCACTGTAGGAATGGGAGATGCGACTAACAGGGAGCACACTAATCACCTATAATGGTGACAATGACTGATCTGGGGAACACAGTGAGAGAAAGCACATACTGTACATACATACGCAGATATCAAGGGACAACCCGGTCTCAGGGCTTTTCCCAGTTCATTGGGAGGCTCTTTCAACTGCTTTGCAAACAAAAACGATAAGGAATCAACTTTTAGTTGGAAATGTGTAGTATATTTTCACAAGATTGCATAGATTCAGTCATTCATGCAACAGAAGTAAAAACCAGGTGCTGTGTTGCATGGTCGCATCGCACATTGTCGACAGCGTTATCAGATTGTGTCCCTCAGTCACCAGTTAGTGCTCATAGCGGCGGTGTTACGCACTGCGCATTAAAATACATAGGGTAGTGAAGCGTTGTCCTAGCACATAAAAAAGGCCTATAGCGTGATTGCAGCGTGTTTGAATAGATTTTTATGTCGTGATGGCTGCACAAAATGTCGTGAGACTGGGTTGCAAGGGACTAACAAAAGGCAGAGTGGGTGAATATCACATTAGGCAGAGAACAGTTAGGTGATTACGGGATGGGATGGTCAGCAACCTCTGCTGGCCAAACAGGGTCATGACCGAGGCAAACCATGACACACAGGTTCTGGCCAAATTTTAAAGTTTGAAAAAGTTTAAATTTTTTTGCAGTTTATCGACTTTGTACAGACAATTGTTCACTTTGGTTGATGTAAGCTTGCACCATTGTTAAAATGTTTTCATGGTAGATTAAAATATGTGAGATGTGAGAAATGTGTTTTTGCATAGCTAGAAGTTAGGTAGCTGCAATTAGATTTTCTAAGTGTTTAAATTTCTAGGTGCTTATCCACCTTTTTCACAGATTTATTGGGACATTTCTGTTACCATAAGTATGACCTCCATACCCGAAATGAATGAACTCTTACTTAATGCATTATTTAACCAAAGACTAAGTGTTAGTTACGTACTCATCCCATGTTCGTTCATCATTAATCTGTCCTAACGGTTCATGAATCTCATACAGTTACTATATTTGATTATGATTTGTACTTGAGTAGTAAATGAGTTACTAATGACGGTTTTCAACTGGCATACAGGAATCGACCTGTACTCAAATCCTACTGCGAAGAGAGACTAGTTACAACACGGTTCATGCTCGTGTCAGTTTTCCACTGCAGAATGGTTGAATCTATTCCGTTCAGCTGCTGTATAATACATTAGTAAGTGTGCTATGGATGGATGGATAGATGGATACAAAAATGTTTAAATATTGTGGATGTTCTACTAACTTGAACTAATTTTCAAGTTTTGAGTTATTGGGAAATCACCGGTACATTGCAATATATGATGTTACTAATGATGAATAATATATAGAATATACCGTTTTATATACCCCCATGCTCAAAATACTAGTAGCCTTATGAATTTTGACCAATCAGAATGTGGTGTCACAATCAGCTCAGTTTGGTCACAATTTTGACCCTGTACATAATAGTACACAGGGGCACATCATTGCGAGTACAGCTGTGGTCCGTAATCTGTACCCTCTCAAGTAAAATATTGCTGAAAAATTTTAATGTGGCTTAATGCATTAAAACAATTATCCCGGACATACAAATTTCTCACACACTTGTCATAGCTACTCTCTAAACACAAAAGAATGAATACATAATCAAAAGACAAAACATTTTTATGTTAAGCATTTTGCTCTCCATTGAACTAAGGAAAGCACTTAATGTACTCAAGCAGTGACCTAGGTGCACCAAATTTCTAGCAAATCTTAATGAACACTGGCAGTAATCTACTGCTTACAGAATGACCAAGTACCATCATGTACAGAGTTCTGAAAACAATCAACCTAAAACCTAAACAAGCAGGAACATGAATTATGGCTTAGGCCATACTTCATATTAACCGTTATATAGATGGGACTTTCAGGAAACATTATTAAGCCTACAGTCATGTGAAAAAGAAAATAAACCCCCTTTCATTTCTGAGGATTTACGTATTAGGACATAAAAAATGATCTGGTCAGTCAATACTACCAAATTATGACATACAATACTATACAATAATAACGCATGTATCTTCAAATCAACATAGTTTTGTCGACACATAGTGTTGTTGGTCTTGTGATGTGTGTAACGACCATAAATGTCCTTCATCCAGGAGATTACTGGTGGATCATTCTCAACTGGGTGGAAATGCTTCTGCAGTTTGGCCTGGATTGGGGAGATGGTGGGTTTTTCTTCCTCACTGAGGAGTGTGGTTGCTACTTTCAGAGAAGACATCAATTTGATGACCTCTTGGATCAGTGTCATGTCATGTCTTCCTCTGTCAGGCTGGCTATGCCTTCTCCCCTCTTTACCTTCATTGAGAGCAGGGTGTTCAACACAGCAATAATATGTCAAGAGAACCGTTCCACCTTGTGGAAACATCATGGATTAGCTTGTGGTTTAACAGGTGTAACTGGGCCTGCGTTTTGTGTAGCACTTCAGCTGCTTTTGGGCTTCTGCCTAAAAAATTGTCACCTTCCTCACTTTCACCGGAAGTTCTGACACCCCGTCCACCTACAGGGATTTTTGTGAGGTCAGATTTAGTGTGTGCGTGATGCATCACACATGGGGGTCCGTCTCTGCATCAGACAGTAATATGTTTTTTGCGTCATCCGTGACCAATACTGGGTTCCTGTCTTTGATGCTCCCCTCGTGGGCAAACTTCCTGCAGTAAATCTGCTACCTTATTGCCTGTGTGAGCCTCATTAAACACTCTGGTTTGCGGAACGTGGTCTTGAAGAACCCACTCCTCATCAATATAGTGTGCTCTGACTGTGACTTACGAGTCAGTGGCGCAAGACATGCAGCCATCATCTGTTATTGCAGTTCTTTGGGTGTTGCTCAATGACTCGGCTATCTCTTTTCTTACTTGGTCATCCAGAACCGGGATTTCTTTCTTGCTGAATAGCTTCCTATTTGGTATGTGATACCTCGGCTCCAAGATGTGGAGGAGGTATCGGAAGCCCTTGTTCTCTATTACACTGTAAGGCTGGATAAGCAATGGGGTCAGTTATTGCCTTAGGATGAGCAGAGGTGTTAGCCAGAGGGTGTGAAAAAAGCTTATAGTAGCGACTCACCAGTCTTCTTGCTAGAGGTACAGCTGCAGCAAGCCGGATGTGAATCCGAAGTCACACAGCATGTTCTGCAATTGAATACCAAACCATCTGTCTAACAGCTAATGTTTGGCCAGACAATGGTCCCAAGCACACCTACACCAGCAAATCAACAGAATGGCTGAAAAAGAAAAGAACCAAGGTGTTGCAATGGCCCAGTCAATGTCCAGAACCAAACCCGACTGAAATGCTGTGGCGGGACCTTCAGAGAGCTGTGCATAAGGGAACCTCAATGCACTGAAGCAACGCTGCAAAGAAGAGTGGCCCAGAATTCCTCCACAACAATGTGAGAGTGATGAAGTCATGAAGACAACAATTAATTTAAGTTACTGCTGCTAAAGGTGGTTCTAAAAGCTGCTGAATCATGGGGTTTCCCCACATTGCTTCTCCATTTTGGCTTCATTTTTGATAAATAAATAATGACAGTGGAATCTGTTGTATGTTGTTTTACACCTGAAGTTAGATTCAAATAATTGTAGAACCTGGTTAGGACCAGATGATTTTATAAATTATTTCCTGATCAAATCGTAGCACTTTCTCTTATGACTGTATATACCTCGGGTCTTTAGTGAGTCGGCAAGTAAATATAGAAAAATCAAACAATAGATACCGTCACCTCGGCAAAATTACATTGAATATCACTTATCTGAACACTAAGAACAGTTTACAAACAAAATGAGCTTTTTTATCGTTTTACAATAAACTTCTAAAACCGTGGTCCACTGGCGAGATTGAAGTTGCACTTTTCACATTCATCATGCTAAAACTGTTAATAATATTAGTACTGTTAGTTTTAAGTTTAGTTCAGTTTATTTGTCATATATATGTTGACACATGCTCAGTGTTACAATGAAATGCACTGGATGAAAGAAGAAAAACAAGAAAGTGAGCCTCTCAGCATTTAGAGGATTAAAAGAAATAAAATTGAACAATTAAAAAGTCATAAATGAGGGAATGTATGTGTAAAATGGGGGGGGGGGTGAAATGCAAGCACCAGTATTACACAATGGAGAAGGTGATGTACGTGGGTACCACTAATTACACATTAGAAAAAATTACGTGTTAGTCTTCAATAAATTGCACATTTGCACCAGTTACTCTTTATGTTGGAAACAAAGTGAACCGAGTTTAGTGATATATTGGGATATATACTGTGTGTATATATATATATATATATATAGAGAGAGAGAGAGAGTGAGAGAGAGAGAGAGAGGGAGACAGCGAGAGAGAGGTTGTTGTCATGGCACCAGCTGGTTAATGCCCATCATGGTCTGTAACGAGGCCCAAGATACTTATGTCGTCAAACTTGATGATGATGTTGGAGCTGTGTTTAGCAGGACAGTTGTGAGTGAACATGGAGTACAAGAAGGGACTGAGCACACTGCCCTGTGGTCTGCCCATGTTCAGGGTCAGCGAGTTGGCAGTACGGCAGGCAAATCTCACCGGGTGAGGCCTACCAGTCAGAAAGTTGAAAGTCCATCTGCAGGTGGACGTCCCCAGTCGAAGATCAATGAGCTTAGATATGAGTTATGAAGGGATGATGGAACTGAATGCCAAACTGTAATCAGCAAAGAGCATTCTCACATTTGTATTGCTGTTCTCCAGGTGGGTGAGGGTAGTATGGGTCACCGGGGCGATGGCATCCTCCGTGGCCCCGTTTGATCCGTAGGTGAAATGAGAAGGATCTAAGGTGCCAGCGAGGGAGGAGCAACTGTGATGAACACCTCCACCAGCTGGTCAGCGCAAGCCCTAAGAGAATGTCCTGGAATATCATTAACTTTGTGGGGGCTGACCCTTTTGAAGGACCATCTCACATCAGCTGTTTGTAGGATCAGCATCCCTGCCCACATGAAAGCTTATATTGGGTTCTTTGTTAGCCACATAAAAATGAGCATAGAATAGAATTTAAATAGAATAGAACTTAAATCATTTTCTGATCAAAATAACAAATTAAATACTACTGTATATTACTATATAATATTTCATAATGGCTGCCAGGCAAAACATGCCTTTTACATTTTAAGTAAATCGCCCACCTCTCAAAATATGCTGGTGTCGGTGTTTCTACATCCGCAAGGGTCTAGTGATCAAAAGCCACTATCGTTCTTTATCCACAAAACAAGCTAAATGGGGCAAACATTACAGAAACTACAACCAGATAACCCCCATTCATAGCTTGCAGTTTTTGGGGCATGGTGTAAAGGGGGGAAATACGGTAAAAAGACAAGAGGTCATACTTCTAATGTTTTTAATTTATTTCAGCAATATTCTGTATAATTCCGTCTGAGGGAGGGAGAAAAGGGAAAACAGCTTGCTTTTGTTTGAGCACTGTTTACAAATGCAGTACTCAGCGCACGTAAAAATGCAGACACTCCATCGCGTTCTGATCACTACTATTTTGGCAAATAAATGGCTATAAAACAATAATGACAATATCTACTGACAAAATTGAACGGGACTCCCTTGCACAACCTAATTATAACCTTCTCACTGAAAAAACATTGAAACCAGTTACCAATAAGCAGGTGTGACAAATGCAGGCCTGTATGTAAACAAATGAAGAGAAAAACAAATCTACTTGCACTCCACAGTTTTTCAACTAAAGATGCTTGCAGAGCAGCAAAGAATGTAAAATATGTTCATACAAAAAAATAACTGCCCATTAAGATTATTTTGCGGGCCCATATGGGTCGGGCCCCTGGACTACTGCTCTGGTAAGGCCTTGCTAAAGCCTGGGCATGTGGGTCGCCCTTACATGTAATAGATGTAGGGCTCAGAGTTCCTGCACTTGCAGTGTTTGAATTTTAGCCTCTACAAGGTGGTGCTGGTGGTACTGTTTGTATGATCGCCGCATACAGTCGTATTTTTCCATAGAAAATGCCACGTTTTCTATGCTTTTTTGAGGGCTTGTACTTCTGAACAAACGAATGGATCCACAATCTCGCCTTGAAGCTGTCAGCTGGACGTAATGGTGACCTGTCAGCAACTGACAAGCACCCATAACCCCAAAAACACCAGATTCATAGCAATTATCTTTTTTCTCCATTAGGGAGCTTGTAGATTCGTGTGGTTTGGGGCAGCAGTTTCACTCTTGTATGGCCCGGTATCGAACTGAATAAACAAACATCATGCTCCCTAAAATCTGCCATAGCAAGAATCCAATGAATACTGCTAATGGAAATATCTGTGTTGAAAGGACACTACCTACAACTGCAATACATTTTAGGGCCATTTGATTTAATAGCCAGATAAATAGCTTTAAACATTTCTTTTGACTGCCTGCACAGTACTGTATGATATTTGTAAAATCATACATTGGACCAGTAAATCTCTAAGAAGTGTTTCCACAATTTTGGCTACTAGTGTACTACACAATGTTTCACACCTGTATAACATTACGTGGCCAGTTCAGAGACGTGCATTTCTTATTTCTAGCCAGGGCTGTAAGTATTAAAAGGCCTTTGTCCTGGGCAAGGATGTCTGAAAATACACTGTTTGGAAGGAATGAATACTCCATTAGTCTATTAGTTCTTTCAGGCTTTTCCCTGTTTTCGTATTATTCTGTCATAATGATGTTGTTATATATCACAACACACCCGTGTAAAGCACCTTGGGGCGACTCTGTTATGAAAGGCTCTATGGTTACAGCAGGGCGTGGCAAAGGATGGACGATCCACATAGCAAGTTTCAACAGGAAGACATGTGGGAATTGAGCTAGGAGTAAAACACTAATGACACAGGAACTAACACACAGTAACTTCAACTGAACACAGAGCAATCAGCCACAGCTACAAACATGCAATAACAACTACAAAACTGACTGAGGAGTAGCACAAAGGCAGGCACAAAAATACACTGATAACAAGGGCTAACAAGGGGCAGGTGTGTGCTATAAGAACTATGGGCAATAGGGAACAGGTGAGGTCAATTAACAGATACAGAAGGTTCGAACACCAAGGCAAACTAAAATTGAATATAATACAATCAGGGAGTGAAACGAACCATACAGAAATACACCAAAATAAGTAACATAAGTAAAATAAAATGAGAAACAAATGGTTAACTATAACATTGAATTATAACAGTGATTCCTGGAACCCAGTCAAGTCAGGACAGTGGTCAACCGCTGAGCCCATTAAGCCACACAGTGGTCCAGAGAGCCGGGAAACACACTATGAATTAAGGACACTTAATTCTACGTAATCTGCTGGCCATCTCCTGACTTCATAGGAAGAGTCACCAGAGACATGCATGTTGCTGCCGAGGTAAGTGAACCTTTTGATGCGGTCAACATTCACTCCGCAGACAGACACACTGCTCATGGCTGTGCCCAAAAGCTCATTACTGGCCTGGATCTTGGTTTTTATCCTGGACACTTCCAAGCTCAGACTCTCAGACTCCTTTCTCAGTCTCTCAAGAGCCATGATCAGAGCCTCTATTGACTCTTTGAAGATCAAGGTCAGTAAATCTCTCTTCACCAACAGATTCTCCACTGTTGCTGGACCCCATGACCTTGTCTAACACCCAGTACATGCAAGTATTGAACAGAGTAGGAGCAGGAACAACCCCCCCCATGAACCCCTGAAGCAGAAGAACATAGAGGCTCTGCCTTCACCCTACATAGCACTCTCAGTACCAGGGTAAGGCTGACCATGATGACCAGTAACTTTGGGGGTATCTCGTAATATCACAGGGCAACTTGATCAACTGGGTCAGACAAAATTGACAAAAGCTGCTAAGAAACTCTGCCAATATTTGCATTTGCATTCAATAAGAACTCTCAGTGCCAGGACGCGGTTGATGATAGATTTCTTAGGGGTAAAAACCAAACTGCTCTGGGCACTGGTAGGTGAGCAAGTGATCGTATATTCAATTGAGGATACCTGTGGCAAGGACCTTACAGTGTTATCTCTCTGTAGTTGCCGCAATCCCTTGCCTTTCCAGTTAGGAACAGCGAGTCCTGTTTTCCAGTCAAATGGAAGCAAAGTTTGCTTGCAATGCCAGCAGGACAGCCTTACCACCAGCCTGGAGAAGTTCACCCCAGATACCACAGATCCCTGCAGCCTTGTCCTATCCATAGCTGGTTCACCACCTGTGCAATCTCAGTGAGATTGGATGGTTTACAGTTAATCAGAGGATCAGCCTCACGATCTGTGGACCCAGAGATGTTCATCTTCCCAGCCAGCAGATCAGCTTTAAACAGCTGCTCAAAGTGGCCAGCCCAGTGGGTCACAACTGTAGTGTTATCCGTAAATACCATTCTATCATCTGCCCTGACTGGGACTCTCCGAGGAACAGATTCAGATGTTTGTAATGCTGTGATTTCTCTGTAAGCAGGACATGGGTCGCTAGACCATAGATGGTGTATCACTTGCTCACAGATCCCTCTAACAAACACCTCCTTATCTGCTCTCAGAACCCTTGCAGCCATCCTTCTCTGTTTCTGGTGCATACCGGAGTTCCCATCAAGCCGTGCACTGTGACTCCTCTCAGTAATATCCAGGGCACCCTGCAAGATGAAACATCTCCTTCTGGGAACACTGGCAAAACCAACACAACCCTCTGCAACCTTCATGGTCTTGTCATGGAAGGTCTCCCACGACACATTAGAATTAGTCACACCCAAGTCTGCAAGTTCCTCACACAAAGTGCATGCAAACTCTTTAGAAACTGCCTAATCTTGGAGTCCAGCCTCATTCATTTAGTAGGTGGTAGCCTGCTGGACCTACTGTAAGCTGAATCTTCAGAGTAGTAACAACAAGTCTGTGGTCAGAATTCACAAACTGGACACTTCTGTAGACCTTGCAGTTGGGGTGGTGATTAATTCTCAGAATGTAGAAATTGGTGAGCTCATAGTCCCCTCCAGGTACATAGAGACCCTGATCATGGCTGGATAAGCTTAAAAGTTGAGACTTTTTGCTTACTGTTTGGTCCCCCCCCACATCAAAAATCTCTCCTGCGCCCCTGTAAAGGAGATTCATTCTTTGTATTTTTCAGCAATTTCCACAATGTTCTTCACTTCTTTCAGTCATTTTTGTCATTAAAGAAGCCATTTGTAATTTGCTAATCAGTTATGGTAATGTAACAAAACAATAAGTATCAAAGACACTAAAGTGTTGATATAAGAATATAAAAAATACAAAGAAATTATGAGTGTGTAGACGGTTTACAGTGAATATAGAAGATGGGGAAGAAAAAGATGAAAAACTGAAAAAAGCTTCAGAAAAACTAATTTTCTGGTTATGCAATTATCAATTTGAAGAAATGTTAGGAGAAAGGGGAAATAAAGATGAAATAAATAGAAATAAAGGTGAAATTCAAAAGAAATAGATATGGTAGCCTTTAAAAGGGCTGCTTAATTAGAAATAGAAGATACACTCCCAAGCACTAATCAAGAAATGGTGCAGTTGCTGGTATGACATTGGAAATGTGTTATATACTGTATATATACCCTGATATGATGACAGAAACTAATCCTATGGATTTCAAATTTCTGTATTATTTTTCATTGGCTGATCTACATGCATAGATGCTTGTGATTGGTCTGTGAATGTTAAATGCAACCTGATTTGTGTGTGTGTGTGTGTCTCGCTCTCTCTCTCACAGACACACACACTGTGCTGATTGGGTTTCCGTTATGAGGAAAATACAAAAGATTGTACAGTATGAGCCATAAGAATGTAAGAAATGCTATACCAATAGGAATTGAATATTAATATGGTATGCCCATGCTCATTGTTGGGTACTCTAAACATACATGTAAGTGGGCTATGACTACAATGGACAAAAAAATGAAAGCTGCAACCAAAAACTATTGTTGTTTTGTGTTTAGCTAGTGCCTATAATAAGTAAAGTATGAGAGAAGTGAATTAAGTGTTTTTTCATAATAGGCCTATTGGAAGGTGGATCCTTTGCTGCTTGGCAAAAGACCCCAACGGGTCCTCAGATAGCTTCTGTTATTTAAGGAACCATCGAAATGGGACAGCCTTGTCACACCGCTGTGAGGCATTCAGTCTTCGAATGCAGCCTTAGAAGCATGCAGCCCCTGAATTCAGACATGGCCCATGTGTTTTCTTTGTAATGGAGGTTCACATACCCTGTGGGGGGTGCTCTTAGTACTTATCTAGGTGGAGGTGCCCAATTGGGACAGGGAGCTGTCACTCTCTTTTGGTCAGTCCCTGTCCCCGGCCAATCAGGATTTCACTTCCTTCGAGTTGATGGAGGGTGCTGGTGTCTTTTGGGATGCATTCTATTGTGTTTTTGGTTCTAATTTATTCCTCCTGACCTCCAGAGGCAGCATGAAGACTGGATAAGATCCATGTGCCCACTTGTAGGTCAAAAAGTGGACAATAACAAGCTCAAACTGCTATTGCAATCACATGTAGCCTTGCGACTCCATCGGAACTACATGAGCGTACTACAAAGGCGGGGGCTGCATTGTCGGGTAAGGTTACTTCATTGAAATTATTGAGATTAATGTTAGTATACTTTGTCAGCAGGGAAGTAACTTTAACACCAACTTCAACGACTTGCAGCCAGGTTATGGTATGGAGCTGGTCTTGGTTTGCTTATACTGTATAGTAGCAATGCTTATTATGCTGTACTGTCAAACCAGATTATTGTGTCTGCACTGACACACTATACTCTATACTATATATATATTTCAGTCCATTACACAGTGTTTCCTTTTGTGCATTCATCTACTCCTTGCATTTGAGCAGGCTTGACTGGTGTACATTTGTGCTTACAGTCTTATACAAAAGTTTGGGCACCCCTTGATAAATAACAGATTTTGGTGGTTTTGTAATTGAAAAGATAACACAGTTAACACAGTCTCTCTAGGAAATGGAAAAAAATACACATATTTTCAGCAAATATTGATGCATACTTACTTTTCATGCCATAAATTGAACAAAAATAAAAAATAAAAACATTATTATAGTACTGTGCAAAGGTTTGGGCACCCTAAGAGGTCTAGAGTCTCAGATTCTTTTCATAAGGTTTCAGACCTTAATCAAAAAAAAAAGCAAAAAAAAACCTGCAGGAACATATAGCAGACTCAGGAGTGGTAGTGCACCGTTCCACTGTGCAGCGTTGCTTGCACAGACAAGACCTTCATGGAAGAGTCAGCAGAAGAAAACCTAACCCGTGCCCCCATCATAAAATCCAACGTCAGAAGTATGCAACAGGACATCTACAGAAGCCTGGTGCATTTTGGAAACAAGTGCTGTGGACTGATGAAGTTAAAATAGGACTCTGGCCACAATCAGCAAAGGCATGTTTGCTGGGCAAGAGAAGAAAAAAAGGAGCAGCATTTCATGGAAAGAACACCTTGCCAGCTATTGAGCATGGAGGTGGATCTGTCATGCTTTGGGGGTGTGTTGCAGCCAGTGGCACAGGAAACATAGCACGGGTGGAGGGAAGAATGGATTCCACTAAATACCAGCAAATTCTGGAAGCAAACATCACACCATCTGTAAAAAAAGCTGAAGCTGAAAAGAGGATGGCTTCTACAACAGGACAATGACCCTAAACATACCTTGAAATCCACCATGGACTACAAGATCCGCCATGGACTCAAGAGATGCAAGCTGAAGGTTTTGGGATGGCCATCATAGTCCCCTGATTTAAGCATCATTGAAAATTTGTGGGTAGATCTTAAAAGAGCTGTGCATGCAAGATGACCAAAGAATATTACAGAACTAGAAGCCTTTTGCACGGAAGAATGGGAGAAAATCCCAAGTACAAGAACTGAAAGACTTTTAGCTGGTTATGAAAAGTGTTTGCAAGCTGTTACTAAGTACTGATTATGTAGGGTGCCCAAACTATTGCAGAGTGCCACAATAATAGTTTAATTTTTTTATCTTTGTTCAATTTATGACATGAAAAGTAACTATGCATCAATGTTTGCTGAAAATATTGTATATTTTTTCCATTTCCTAGAGAGATTGTGTTTACATCTTTTCAAAAAAATTACCAAAATATGTTATTTATTGAGGGTATTGAGAGTATGCTGCATTGCCGGTGCTGTTTCTAACAGGGTTATTGCACCTGAGCTGACACTAGCGTGCTCTCATTGGCACTATATGTCTCCTCCGTCTGGCTCTTTCAGTGGTCACTACATCTGGGTGGGATTGTTTTGCACACATTGTACATTGCTCTGCCTTCCGTTAACCTTCCAGCTGGAGTGTTATGTCTGAGCTGACCTTGATTTGAATGCAATCCCTTACCTAGTTTGCCAGCTAATTATACACCTTTTTTGCTAAAGGCCACTACAGTTATTATGCATTTATTGCATAAGCTTGGACATTGGCCTACACTTCTGTCCCTGTCCTTTGCAAGGCCAGAAACACACCATGCTTGAGGCTGCATGCTCTCATCTGCCAGATACCTAGAATGGCGAAAGGCAGTTTGACAGTTCATCTCTGCACTCAACCTCTTTAATCTAACGACAGCCATCACTTACAGTATACCACAGGTGGGCAGATAAGGGTGACTCCCTAATTAGGTTACTAATTAGAGGACCGGTTGGCCGAAGAGTTCTTACACCTGGGTTTGAACAGCTGATCTAGGTTATGTCAAGGTCCATGGGATGAAGGATGAACTAGGGTTTTATTTTAGATAAACCAACAACAAAAAGGATCATGGGGGGTTAAAACAGGGAGACCAAGTAACTGGGGAAGGATCAGGCATCAGGCAGGATACATGCTACAGCTTTAATGACTGGACTGGGGAGCACAGGACTGGAAGGCATTTACAGTGGAACCTCGACCCACAAACAGTCCCGGTCGTGAACAAATCGGAATACGAACCGGATTTTCCAACAATTTTTGTACCAGTTTGCGAACCGTGTTTCAGGACGTGAACACACATCCCCCCAAGGGTCTATTGAAAGACCCCCAAAGGACCACCCGAAACACGGAGAAGTGTGCATTATGCGCAAGGATGGTTGTGGAACGTATAAAAACTTGTTGCAGATGTATGTCTTTACTACATCTCTTCAGAGGTCGAATATCTGAAAAAAAAGAGAGCGAGAGAGAATGTTCTGTTATAGTGGCACCTTTCAGAGGTCACATATCATATACATATCAGTCACATATCTATACATAAATCACTGAGCAAGTCCTATTTAAGTGTTATATTATCCAATCACATACAGTGGCAACTGTGTATTGTTTGTTTACAAACAAAGAAGTTCACCGCCATACAACACGTGGCGTCACAAAATGGACATCCAAGGTAGAGTAGCATTAGATGTACTGCTTTATTTAATTTAGCATTATTTGTGTATGATTAAGGTTATTTAAATTTCAGTCTACATGCTTGGTCACAGAAAAACATAAAAAAATTGAAAAAAAATTGGTGTTTCTGAGGCTCGAATGGATTATTTGTATTTACATTAATTTATAATATTACAATAATTAAAATTAGTTCAGGTCGAGAACTTTTTGAGACCTTGAACGAATTAAGTTCTTGGGTCGAGGCTCCACTGTATAAAGATTACATCAAGAGGCAACTGGGGTGAGTTAACATGAGGGCCGAAATGAGAGGTAAGACTAACCCAGAACAGGTGTAGCTCATTAGAGCCACACTGGGGAGAGAATGGGAGGAGCGGGAAGGCAGGGTGTGACAGGTTATCCCAAAAACCTGCATACACACGGCCCTTTGCAGAGAAGATTGCCCACCCCTGACTTATACCCTGCTCCTGGAGATATTCCACTGTACAGAGCTTAGGTGCAGCCTTAGTATAACATACCTGACACAGATAATTAGGCACTTTAGTAGCATCTCAGTATTAGGGACAGCTTAACTTCAAACTAGCTGAATGCCTGAGCAAGATTGCGAACACTTGTGTAACATCGTGCTTTGCTCTTGTTTTTGACAGATTACAAGATGGATACCTACCATCATCTACAACATGACTGGGACAAGCACTTGTGATCTTTGCTCACACATTGATCTTTCAAAGCAAAGTGCTAAGCTCTACATATGTTGTCTCAGGCATGTTTATACATGGGCTGGATTATAATCCTTGACCTACTCCCACTGGCAGGTAAACTTGGTCTTGGTGGCCCAGTGGGCTTTTCTAGGATCCTTATAATTAACGTAATTGCCTGTGGAGGGAAATCTCCTTTTCACTGCTTAGAGAAGTAATGAATACTTGTATGGATTGATTGCAGGTCTAAATGCCTGTTGTTAAGGGTAGCTTGGAATGCCCAGAAGGAGCTTTCAAAATTACATTTCATCTACCTATTCTTGTAGGGAGCCACATTCTCTGTTTATTAAACTATTAAAGAGAGTCCATAGTGATTTTAAGTTGTGTCAAGAGACTTGCAATTACATACAGCACCATTCAAAAGTTTGGGGTCACTTAGAAATGTCATGGTTTCCAAAATATAACCCTTTTTGTTCATATAAAATAACATCAGGTTAACCAGAAACACAGTGTACACAATGTCACTGTAGTAAACGACTTTTGTAGCTGGAAATGGCAGATTTTTATGTAATATCAACATTAGTGTGCAGACCATCAGATTATGACCTGAATGGACAAGCACCAGTCCCGTGTTCTGATGGCACGTTGTGTCTGCTAATCCAAGTTAATCTTTTTAGAAGGCAAATTTGGTCATTAGAATTCTGTTTTGAAATTGTTAAAACAGCTGAACACCGTTGTGCTGATTAAAGAAGCAATAGCTGGCTTTCTTTAGATTATTTGAGTGTCTGGAGCATAATCAATCATGGGTTCGACTGAAGACTCAAAATGGCCAGAAACACTTCTGAACTTTCTTCAGAAACTCATCAGCTTTTCTTGTTCTGAGAAATGAAGACTGATCCATGGGAAATTTGGAACTTTTGAACAGTAGTGTACACTCACAGCAGATGTACATTACACATATTGCCTGTGAATAATTTAGCAAGTATTTATAAAAGATAAATCAGTTTTTTGGGGGTGTGAAAGAGTTAGTGTTAACTGTGGGATTAACTGGTTTTGGCTGCTAAAAACATGAATCACATTAATTATTGGGGAATCCACTTTCAGAATTATTGGGGGTCACACCTGTGGTCCTCGATGTCCAGGGGCGTCTTTCTCTTGTGTGAAATAATGCAATGACCACTGTTCCTGTGCTTTTCTCATCTTAAGTTTAAAAAGGCCTAAGAGTACTTACATTTCACGTGAAATTATTATGTCAAACAAAAAAATAAAATATCAATACAGTTCAATGTTATTATATTTTTCAGTATTCAGTGACCACTTATTCCGTATAGGACGGCTGGCAGTGGCTGAACAACTGTACACTGAGCCCTGGTGCAAAAATGGACCATGCAGTTGCTCCAAATATTGTACCCATCATGCACTGCAGTAATTATCAAATTCTATAAATGTACGTTTATCGGTAAATACATGCCTAGACAACATAGTTTGATTACAGAACATTATAAACTATTACTTTTCAAAATTGTTTTAAGGGTTGTACCAAATATTTTTGTGTTATGCCTATACCATCATGAGATTGTATACGTAAAAATGACTGATATAAAAGTACTCACAAATGGATGTAACATCAGTATCCCAGCTTCTGTGAACGTTTTGCGTACATGCGAGATTTGCAGTCAGAGGGGGGCCCAGGACCCGAGGCAGCTACCCTGTCTGTCCTGCCTACCAGTCTGCCTCTGAAGCCAGGAGTCTTTTCCAGTTTCATCACATGACAATCTCACATACCTGTCAGATCTGTCCCTACTGTGTCTGTCATGTTCCTGTTTAGCCAGCAGATGTCACTGACCATCCTGTCTTCCTCCCTGTTGCCTGCCATTCCTAATGTGTTTGTTAAGTGGTTCATTACTTGCACCTGTTCCTTGTTTAAACCTCATCACCGGTGTACATACCCATGCCCTGGATCTCTGTTGGCCATTGTCAGTGCTGTATATTAGATATTATTATGGTTTAATGGTGTCCTTGGCCACTGGTTACCCCAGTGTTTCCCTTTGTCTAGATTAGCCCCATGCTCCTTTTTTTTTCTTTTTTTATCTGCCTCGCCTGCCTTTGTTTTGACCCCATGCAGTCCTTTTGTTTCTGTCCATCAGTAAAGTGAGTTACAGTACAGTTTAGAGACACCTCTTGCAAATTCCATATATACACACAGAGCAAGAGGCGGGACTCAAACCCACAAACCTGGGTTTGTGAGGTCGCACCCCAAGGCACCAGACCACTGTGTGATCCTATTAGTGTTATTAACTGCACTGAAGATCAGTGCTGGTCATTACATCATTCTCCCAGATTCTCCTTGTACTGGTTTATATCTTTTTAATAATTAAAGGGGAGTAGGTGGTAAAAACGTCCGGCTGGGGATGTTTTATTTGCAGTTTAGCTGTGCTGCTTGGGACAGCTAGAGTCTGGGCACTGAAGAGTCCCCCTAAATCACAGTAAACCTTTAAGGAAGTGAGCTCATAAGCGGCCCCCACAATGGGTCACTTTCAGAGGACGGAACTGAAGGTGACGGCACTAGCTGCTGGCGACAGCCTCTCTTTGGGGAGAACATGTGCGGCCTGTAACCATCTGAGCGCAAACTACAAGCAGCGCTTTTCAACATCTCCATTACCCTAAAGCCCAGATCACACAGAACAGGTGCAGAAATTCAGAATATATCCACCACTGTGATCATATTTGCTTTCATTTTTACTGAAAAAAACATGAAAACACCTTTTTTCATCTAATTGTTGTAAGTGCTTTTCGGTAATGGAAATTTAATGAGAATTAAATTCATATCGAAAATACTTCTGAGTGGTAACGTAGGGGGTACAAAATGCGGCTCCTTTTAGACAAAATTAACACTGTTTCTGCAGTTAAGCGGTATGACAGAACGAGGAGGAGTTGTGCTAGTGAAATTGCAGGTTCCATGTTTTTCATTTCAGCCTTAGGCTGGAGCAGCTGTGCTTGAGTGTGACCTCATCTGTCACACTGATCCTCCTTATTCCTGGATTTCATCCAATGGTACATCTGCTGTCACTTATAAAGAAATGGATAATGCTTAGGTGCAAATCTCTATGCCATGTTTAACAATGAATCACAATGCAGAACAATATATGTTCATTTTATATATTTCTGCCTGTGTTATTTTTCCCTTTGATCTTTCATTTTCTTTGATCTTATTATTAGGTAAGCACTTGGTGCAGGGGGGGGGTGGTCGGTGAGGGGAAGGTGTAACTGGAGTTTATTCCAGGCAACATATGTTCAGTAATATACCAGTCTATTGCAGCACACACAAAAACGCACACATTCAGACCATGGGCAGTTTGCGGCGTGGGGGGGGGGGGCAGGATTGAAATATGTTGACAAGACCAGCATTGCACAATGCTCTATGCTGGCACTTTGAACCTCTGTGTAAGTGGTTTTAGGAGCCCTATAGGTGGACAAAAAGGTTAAGTGTGCATCAGATACGTGTGTTGACACATAAAGTGAGAAGGATACAGGTTTTTTGTCCCCCTAAGTGCAAACATCAAGCGCTGCCTATGAGTCAGACACAAAGCCATACACTGTTGGCAAATTAGATCCGCCAGTTCATCACACTGTACAGGAACCCTGTGTGTATGTGTGTGGAACCCTGAGAGAAAGCTGGAGTGCAAAGAGACAATCCACACAACAAATGCGCGCACACACACACACACACACACACACACAGTCAGTGGGTTTTGAACCACCGACCCTGAAAATATGATAAAATTATTCTACTTATTATTCTAGCTAATGACTAAATCTAAAATCTGCATAAAGAATCTTTGTTTACAGGGGCCTGTCAACTGAAATTCATTTTAAGGTAATTTAGTATTTGCCCAGACAATGTCCTCCATAAGATAATTATTTTATATTTACCATGAACTAAGAATAAAATTTCCAAAAAAAAATGTCTTTTACATCACAGCAGCTTACCTTCAGATCGGGAGTTACAAAGTGCTCACTATACAAAATAGGATTTATTAGTCTTTACAGTTTCGCTGACGCTTTCTATGAATGTCATGTCTATAAGAATCTATTAACACATTCATAGCACATTATAATGAATTCATAAAGCACTATAAACATGGCTATAAATTTTTATCAAAAAAGAAGTACACATTATAGCCATGATTATTATGCATTATGAATACTTTACAAAGCTCTCATCTATAATGCACTATAGATACCTTCTTATTGCAGTACAAAGTATCCTTAATGCTTATACCAACCATTATATTGCATTATGAAGGTATATATTGTGCATCTTATAGCTTATAAAGTATTATAATCAACACCATAGTACCTTATGGCTCTCAACAGAAGATGCTGTAATGCTTTATTAATCCTTATACCAACCATTACAATGCATTATGAAGGTATCTATAGTGCATTATAGATGAGACCTTTTAATAAAGAGTTACCCAATACTCTTATATTGACCATTTAACCAGTCAATGGGAACAAAGTTGAATGTGGAAAGCTGCAATAATGCTTGCTGCTGCAGACCTTGGTTGTGGTCATTTGAGCCCAATGACTTTTAATTAAATGCCAAGCACTAATCAGCCACTTGGAAGTTTTAAAAAGGTCATCAAAGCCATACGGCTTGACGTGTGTGTGTGTGTCTGTGTACGTGTGTGTGTGAGCATTGCAAGAACACATCAATCACGTGTGCACATTTATTTAATGAATTTTATTTATATTAGAATACTCAAAAGAAGCCTTTATATACATATGTGTCACTTAGTTGTCTAGAAATAAATATATAACATATTTTTATTTCTTGCTCGTTTTTACAATCCTTTTTTCAATAAGACGCAAGCCACATGACTTCATAAGAATAGCTTCAATACAACAAACACTGCAATCACAAAAAACGCAAAAAACAAATTCATCACAGTGGAAAACTGCGAATTCACTTTCACATTTAATAATGATGTAATCACACTTTGTTCACATAGCCGGTGCTGTGAATACGCATCTTGATATATGATTCATCAATTCTGAACAAATCATGCGTAATTATCGAAGGGGAGTTAGAGATGAAAGTCTGCCCTGTCTTTAGCCACCTGAAATCACTTTAATCTTGTAAATGGTGGCTAGCGGAGTCACATACTGTTCTCATGTAGTTCCTGTTCTAAAACTATTAATTTTTACATGGAAAATGTTCTCTTTTTGTCTTTCCCAGTGGAATTATGTAGAATGAAACAAATTAAAAACAATTATTTCATTATTAGATCAATTTTATCTGTAAGAATCAGGTTTGAAACCACTGTTCCCATTCTGTAGTCCGTATTCTATTCTCCAAGTCATACTGGACTGGGCTTAAATGAAACAGAAAAGACAGTCAGTGTTATGGGCCATTCTGGGAAATTCATGAGGCTGGGTCGCTACAGCAATCTGAATAAGACAAGAAATGGGCACCGTCTTCCTATGCTTTAAACCACACATAGCAAAATGTAATGGAACATTCATTTGCTATGATGTCTGTAAAAATGGAATTGAGGGAAATTTGGATGATGCGCTATTGCCAAGGTGTATGATGAGGAAAGACAATCACAGCTGAGGATGGACTCGAATGCATATGACTAGAAATGCAGCCAAACCTCAGAACAAAAAAACAACTGACAGAGTTTTTAGACGGATGGTATTCTTAGCCCCGATTCTATTGAACCAGTCTTAGAATGTATTCATTGAAGGAAACTTCTGAGCACTTACGTAAGTCGCTCTGGCTAAGGGCATCTTCCAAATGCAGTAAATGCAAGTATATACTTTTCATCTGCAGAGGAGTTTTAATGGAGCATTACTCTCTATCTAGTGGGCACAGTCTTTGTGTTTTGGAAAACAAATTCTTTCCTTTTGCAAAGATGGATTTATGCTGAATGTCACTTAAAGGGTGAAGCACCTACGAAAACAGACAAAGCTTCCTCTGCAACAGAGTGATATATTCAACAGCATGCTCCCTTTTGTGCCAGCCAGGTAATAATGTAGCTGTCATCCGTGCATCTTTCTGCCCCTGATTTCCTTACACTGACCTTTCGGCGAGGTATAAGCATACAGACAGTGCACTGGACAGACTCGCAGTGGTGACACCAACTCTGTCTGAAGTATAAGCTGCTGCTTTGTGTGCTCAGGGTGCAGGTCTGTCATCCTTTTACGCACACAGGCAAACCGTGCCGGCACTCTTCCGGCTCTGTGCATAGCAAAAGCCACGGGTTACGCTGACGGACAGTGGAGTCCTTTTAGCTAGCAGCAATTTCAATTTTTTTTTCCCCCCAAACATCAATATTCATGTTGGCCTCAAAGAGAGTAAGACAGTTATCCCTCTGCCATTCTTAATACACGGAAATATACGTTATTAGGTTAGAATGTAGGACTGGATAGAATATAGAATAAAAGTCTTTTATTCTTTCTTAATTATACTCAATATAATATACTAACATGCCATCTGAACTGAAAATAATCAATAAGCCATAAAAGAAATATTTTAATCACTGAGTATGTGTATGAAACTTAACTTTTTGGGTAATTATGAAAATGATTCTTACCTTCCCCTTTCCCTGAAGGCTGATGAAAAAACAAAAAAAACAACAACGAATACCGTTATTGGCACATTCAGTCTGAGTTCTGCTGCTTTGACTTTACTGTGGCCATAACCCTCCCTTGCTTGCCAGGTATCATTAACTAGCATTAGCCAATCAGAGATCAGTACACTGTCTCCTTGGTAACATTGGTAGAGCAGGTGTGGTTGCTGGAGATACTATTGGAGTATCTGTTCAGGACCTGTCTTTGCTTCTTCTGGCGGCAGGGCAGGCAGAAGTAATTTACCGTGGAAAAAAAGATCTGCCTGTAGTTTGCTGACACCAGGTTGTAGAGGATGGGGTTGATAACAGAGCTGACATAGAACAGCACATTTGTCACCATGTAGAAGTAGTGGTAGAAGTCATACAGGCTGCTGTGGGAGACAGGAAACAGGGAGGGAATGTTGCTGCTTTACATTAACAGAAACACACCACATACTGTAACTACAAGAAAATGCTTTCCGTGATTATTAATTAGTTTTTAGCAGCCCTGTTTTGCTGCTCTGCCAGACTTCCTCTGGTTGGACTGGATGTAAACCCAGTGCCATCGAGGTGGCTTTGCAGTCTTTCATAGACTTATTGGTACTGACAATTTCAAGGTCTTAAAAAACATTTGCTCATTGCTACAAATACAGCATTGTACCACGGTCATACGCCACAATTTCATCCCCATACGTGATGCTCATTACTGTTGTTTGTACTTATGTGTACTGCTTGTCTTGTATATGATGTATATTGCTAGTGTATTGTTTCTTGTTCCTGCCTGAACCTCTGTGACCCTGAATAGGACAAGCAGTTACAGAAAATGGATGGATGGACTGTGTACTGCCTATAAATTACATATTCACTGTCTGTATATTGTCTGTATAGCTTGAGGGACACCATTGGCCAGAACTGAATTCCTTGCGTAACTTAACATACTTGGCCAAAAAATCAGATTCTGTGATCTGACAGCTTCGTTCCACTAACCCTGGAATCATTTTCTAACTCTCATAAGATTAAGTGCCTTAGACATAGATATGGCCATTTATGCAGTAAAAGCAATATTTCCTGTAGAGTATATTAAACCAATGTAAAGATGGGGTTAGCATAAGCATGATGAGGAGTTGTAACAGACAATTTCCATAACCGCAATGCTCCTTTTCTGACCTTCAGTTATATCTCAATGCCAAAAGCAGGGCGAGTTTAGACCCCACAGGTATTTCTCAATCCATTACAGGACAAATTTGCTGATCGAGCCAAAAAGCAGTCTGGAGTAAGCAGTACAATAGGGCTGGATTGCCTGTAATGAGCCCTGTTTGAAGGGCCTTGCTATAGCACCCTTGAAGTTGGCACTTAATCTCAACTGCTAAAGAAAAAACTTTCAGCTATACTTCTGGGTTAAAAAAGTTGCTGTGGATAAATGCATCAGCCAGGCAAGCATACATAACTCAGCAGAATGGAACAAAGCTGTTGGTTACTGCATTCCTCGCTAGGTCGTAGGCGTGATCAGGATCAGAACATGATGCACTTTAGGTAACTCGCCTTGGAAACCTAATACATGTAAAGCAGGCATGGGGAACCTGAAGCATGGAGGGCCGGTTGTGGGTGCAGGTTGCATTATTGGCTGATTGAGAGGTCATCCCAAAAACCTGCATTACTTGTATTATGAAAATGACATGTATTACTATATTTTTAAAAGCTCAGTGTACTTGTGGTAAAAATGAAAGCATGAATTCTACATAGTTTCTCTGAAGTGTCCCATGGCCTTCGCAAGTATGCATTCATTTAGTCTTAGTGATTTTTTTCCCTATCTGTAAGGCTGAATATAATACGAAAAACCATGGCAACTGTAAAAGGAAACCTATGCAGTCAACACCTCCAGCCAGGAGAATCTGACCAAATCTCATTACTAACAGCCTTTCCAAAGCCGTGCCCCTGTCTGACTGCAATATTGATTTAGTTAGGCACCAGGCACACTATAACTGTGCAGAAATTTCTTTTTTATTTATTTTTAGTTTGTTACTTATGTTTTTCAATAAGCAAACTATGGGTGATGATTTTTAAATATCAAATATACACAAGCCCGCAATTCTTTACCAAAGACTTGGTGATAAGATGGATGATAGATCAAAGGAATGTTACAGCGTTTCATCTGACATCCACCATCACCAGTGGGAAAGTATTCCATTATCTGAATACCTTTGCATTTTGCCTTATTTAAACTGACCCGCCACAATGTATCGCATATTGGTAGAGTGTGACGCAGTTCACTTTGTAGCAGCGTCTACAGCTCTGCTGGTATTCTAATGTGAGCGCTATGCGATTCCCACCCTCTTCAGGAGAGTGTCACATCGCTACATATTGCTACAATCTGCTCAGGAGCGGGTTACCTACGCGACTTCTGATTAAACCCTTTGACTGGTAATTCTCTCAGTGGGATCCTCCTAAAGCAGTGGAGCAAAATAGCCCCACTTTAAGATCTGCAGTGCCACACTGCTCCACAGAGTATGTGAGTCGAGTTTCCTGTTTTTCTGAGAAAGACCCTGCAGAAAGACACCTTTTACCTAAAAGGGCAGGACATAAAACAAGACATGGGCTTGGAATATTTGGCATGTACAATAAGTCTTTCACGAACACGCATGCGGACGTGCATGGGGCACTGCACTCACTCTGTCCAGTCAGTGACGTAGCAGAACATGAGGCGTCTCGCGTGGTAGGGCAGCCAGCAGACCACGAAGGCGATGACCACGGCGCCTGGCGAGGGACGGGGCCACCCAGGGACGTCGGGGGGGGGGGGGGCAAACAGTGCTGTCACAACAGGTGGCTGGCAAAGGAGACTAAACAAAGAGCAGCATTTTGTCCTATGGATTATTTTTAATTTAGTCATTATTTTGCAATATTTCTGCTTCATTTGCCTGAAGTGAATTTACAGTAATTGCCTGTTTAATATCCCATTCCTTACCGTCGGTGCCAGTGCTAATACTCAGTACCTGAAACACAGAGTGTAATTATTGCCTCTAAATCTTAGGCACCACATATCTGCCCTAAGAAGCAGATCTAGAATCTATCATATAAATATTTATATTGGCTTATAAATATCAAACAAGGGTAAGTGGCTCTGTGTATCATACAGGGGAAGGACATAAAAGCTCAAAGGACCGTACATTTAAGATAGATAATTCATTAATGCCATGAATTAATATATAAGTTATATATAAGTTTCTGTTGCTGCACATAATTAGTTTAGGTAAGGTACCAAAACCACAGTCAGTACTTATTGTTAAGCACATTACATGGTTTCTTGATTAGTGCCAGTAACCACTTTTTGAAAATACTGAATGGAAATCATGTTTCGCACTTTCATTTAGTTTAAAAGGTGATTATCCCACACAAAAGACAAAGCGGAAATAAACAGAACAACAATTCTGATACAAAAGGTCCAAAAGAACAACAGAATTTTGATGAAGCATTGTTTGTTTATTCCTCTCTGATGGCTTAGGGAGGCCTGCCATTCATCAAGTGACATGAGTTACTGATTACCCCAGTTACTCATCCAGCTCCACCTGTCTCCTGTTCCCTGGGTTTGTTTTGCCTTGAGATTGTTTTATTCCAATGATGCTCTTCGGTATTTATAAGTTCAATTCATACACACAAACATGGTATAAATTGATTCATTCTTTATTACAGTGTTTCCCAGTCGAGTCCTCTGGGACCCACAGACAGTCCACATTTTTGCTCCCTCCCAGCTCCCTGAAGCAAAAATGTGGACTGTCTGCCAGGGACCTCAGAAGAAGCAAAAACCTGAACTGTCAGTGGGTCCCTGTTGGGAAACTGCTTCATTAGTTTAAGAGGTTCCTTGGTTTTCTCCATTGAAATTGTCATACAACTGCTGGCCATCTACCATCCAGAACCTCTTTAGGGAATAACTGAGAGGTAAAAACATCTCTCTAAAAAAATGTGTGGTATATTATGACAACAAATCTCTGTTCAATTAAATTAATATCTAGGATGTCTATCACACAAAACCTATACAATAGATGGACAGGTGCAAAACTGCACTACTTAGTATTTGGCTTAACCTCTTGTTGCTGGATGATCCACCAGCTGGGGCAAAGTTACTGTCAGCAAAGTTACTTCTTAGAAACAAAAGAAAAAAGTTTTTCTTCACAAGTTAGATTAGAGACTGATGCTTGCACAATAAAAGTAGTGAGCTGAAAAGGTGATATTGACCAAATATGCACATTACTCCGAGGAAGTCTGGAGCAAACGCATTACAGGGAGAAAATGCAGCGGCTGTAAGTTGACGTTACAATGGAGCTCATCACATCTCGCTGATTGGCAATGTGGCAGCGCATCGTGGGCCTGCTGTGATAGGAAATCTGAAAAGGTGTTGAGAGTAGCTCCAGTACTTCCTCAACAGTAACACCTTGGGCCCAACCGTGTCTGTGGAAATGAATGTGGAAGTGGAAAAAGAAGGAGGATGTTTTGGAGGCTGCTATACTTTTTATGTGGGAAAAGATCCCAATCAACTCCACTCATTTGTTACTGGAGGAACATTTAAGCAATAATTTCTGCTCTAAAATAAATTCTCTACCCTGCATGCAAATGTGAATGTCTAAGACATTTTTTTGCTCTATTTTTAGTTTGTTCTTCTACTCATCCTGGACTTTTTTCAGGCTCTATGATACACAGATGTAGGTGCATCACGTAAATGAGGCCGTCTATCTGTTACTTACTTCTCTAATACATGCCGATAGAGAAAAACTTCCCTCTTGATAAAATTAGCTACCATCGCAGTAGGACTGAAACCATTTCAGTGATCTATTTCTGCCTCCAAATGGGTGCAGTGAATTCTGGTTGATGAAGATAAAGGCTTTGTTTCTGCTCTTACAAAAGCGTTCAGTGGTTATGTCTGCACATTTTTAAAAAAAAAAACACTTCTCTCATGGTTCTCCAAGCATAAGAAAGAGTGGTGCTTTCTTTGTTTAATGCTAATTAAAGTTTTGGAATGGTCCAGAGTCTGTGGGATGACCTGAAGAGGGCTGCACAGGAGATCCCCCCAATATCTGACAGATTTGGAGCATTTTTGCAAAGAAAAGTGGGCAAATATCGCCAAGTCAATATGTGACACGCTGATAGATTCCTACCCAAAAACTGCTGTAGTCAAATCAAAAGGTGCCTCAACACAGTATTAGTGTGTGGGTGTACAACCAGGTTATTGTACATTTTTAATTTTTCTTTTATTAACAGATTTGTTTATTTTTCTCTTGAATTGTACAGGTCATAGGTCACATTAAAGGTGGAAAGAAATGATTTATCATGGTCATTTTTTTTTCACAAAAACCTGGTATTTTAACAGCCGTGTGTACACTTTTTATATCCACTGTATATATTATATATGTATACTTCAGCTATATTGTCTTGGAAAGTGGGAATATCACCAGGAGAGTGTTTGCACCACAGGGTGTACCTGGTCCTATACAACGGCCTCATATTCCTTAGCCGTTATGCAACCTTTCCGAGAAACCATTAGCCTGGAGTCCCATGAGACGGCAGCCCGTTCGTCTACAGGTCCTCCACATTGTGTGTTGGAGGCATCCTTTGCTTTTCTTAAGTTGGAAACTTCAAGTTCAGGTGTAGGAAACTACACTCAGAACTCAGATGACTCATCAAAAATGATTACTTTTTCCCACTGTTCAGGCATCTAGGCTTTTTATTTCAGTCTTACTTCTTTTTGCTTTGACCGTGGATATTAGTGGTTTCCAAATAGCAGTCCTGCTATACAATCCAGCTTTGTCAAGCTCACAATGCACAGTTGTCACAGAGGCGCTGATTCAGTTGCTTTACATAAAGTTAATTTATGAGGCCAAACTCTTCTGACCTTCAGCAACTGTACTGTGAAGTGTCTGTCTATGCCTGCTCACACATCATCAAACAAACTCTGGCTTCCAGCTTGTTACAGTTTCCCGCAAAAAGGCAGGTAGACCCCATCCTCTGATCTGACATGCCTCATCCATCTCAAAAACCTAAAAATGGAGTCATACTGGTGGTGGAAACTAAGTGGAGCTGATGATGACTTTCCCATCAAGAATGTGGTGCCAGCATACTTTCAAATGTGAGTAACTGGGAATGTGATATTTAATCTTACATCTACACTGTCGCTATGTTACTCTGACGCAGTCATTTTTCTGTTTTCCCCGTGTTGCCATTTCCTTCTATTGATTGATTCATTTTGGAAAATCCATAGTGAACTTTGTGATACTTTGATACTGGTGCCAGGAACTTGCTTTACTGTGACTGTTATTATACC
Organism: Petrocephalus zakoni; assembly: GCA_026774425.1. Classification (NCBI taxonomy): domain Eukaryota; kingdom Metazoa; phylum Chordata; class Actinopteri; order Osteoglossiformes; family Mormyridae; genus Petrocephalus; species Petrocephalus zakoni. The sequence continues at coordinate 8,815,448 of JAODKN010000104.1, read as the reverse complement.
AGTAGGCCTGGTGAAGTCACCGTCATCCCAGCCCCTTCTTAAGCACATACTCCCCCACTAGCCTGGTGCCTCTGTTCCCAGCTTGTTCTCATGTTTTATGTCTTCTTAGGTTCTTGCTGTGTCAGACGTTGTTGTACCTGGGAATTCACCACAAGCTCAGCCTAGCTGCACTTATGTCCCAGCAGCTCCACGGCATGTATGTTTGCAACGTGCTGTTTGCCTCATTTGTCCAAAGCATCCGCTAAATATCTAGCATGTACAAATACACAGTTTGTATGTCAACTGACAGGCGTATCAAGTCAAAAATATAGAGTACTAAAAAGTTGGCATATGAAGACATTAAGTCTAGTACTTAATACAATACTCCTGGGAAGTTGATTTTCATATCGGTATAATAAAGTGCCATTATTATTGTTAAGCGGAGATAATTATTTTAGCTTTCTAGGCAACGTGAAACTGATGTAATGTGCTGTACACAAGAGGGCACAGAATGTCACATTGTTTTTTTTCTTGCATCATAATGCAACCTTAAGTAGAGTCGATGGGGGTTAGGTTATTAAACTTTGCATAAACCTTAATAACTGATTTAATTAGCAGGACACAAAAAGCACATAATGTAAATATATACAGTATATATGTACAAACACAACAACACAAGTAAAGTTTTCCTCCAACCGCTTTTTCTGTATGTAAAAGTATTTAAAGGAATAGAAGTGTAGTCTAGCATCTCTTCAAAATAGCACTAAGTGTTCGAGTGTCATTTGTTTCCATAAAACCTGAGGACATAAGAGAACAGGTGAGGTTACTCCAATATTTTTAGATTAGTTTTACTCAGCTTGATATACAGAAAGACTTGTTTCACGTGGCACATAAGCAGTAACTGTGAAGATTTAAATTCCAGGCTAGACCAGGGGTTCTCAGCAATTTTTCTCAAAGAACCAAATTCTCCATCAGTAGCACAAAGTCAAGGTCCTCATTAATCTAGGCCCAAGAGATTTATAGGGGAGGTGATTAAAGGAGATACATTGAAACCACTAAGTCTGTGGATGACCTTCTTCAGTTCTGGGAACATTATTACATTTACAGAATCTTCGTTCTTGTATTGGCATAAAGACAAGAGCAGCTGGTGAAAATCTGCTTTCATAACTTCCCCCTAACTTTAACCCTACCCTGCCATTTCTGTGTGGCGGCCTCTGTGACAGGCTTACTGCTTACTTACGCAGGACCAAGACGCCATGGCGCAGGGACTGGATGCGGTTGGGCTCCATGGAGACACTGAGCATGGTTGGGCTCCCCCCGATGATGCACACGCGGGTATCCCGCTCCGCCTGGCGGAACATGTGAAGGAGCTGGCTGGCTATCCTCCTGTTCAGTGCCGAGATTGCTGCCATGGGAACCATGAAGGACAGCAAGGCGTTCACCTGTGAGGTGGGGGTCCCAGGAGGTGGACAATGGGGCAGAGAGCAGGAAGTGAGAGTGTGGCCCGTATACATTGGATTACACTTACGATATAAACATATTTTATATATTATGACTGAGACTGGGACATGGTCCTCACAACATTTCCTAAAAGGTTAATGCAAACTGTAATACATTCTATTTTTTTTTCAAAAACTCTTTTCAGCTCATTCTGAAAGTCCTGCCAGTAATGTGACACTCAACCTCAAAGCCTCAGCTGACTCTTAAACACAGAACAGAGCTAGATAACAACAAAGTAGTACCGAGACGAACCAGGCAGCATCCTGGGAGATGCTGAACAAAGGAATTCCTCACAGGCAGCACACCTTTGTGAATAAATTTTCTTCTTGAATATCTGTGCATCTGACCAACTGACAGCGCCGGCTTTCAAAACATTAAAAATCAAGTTTAAGGGTCACCTAATCCTCTTAACATGTTTCTTGTTTTTTACTAGGGGTGTAATGCCGCTGCATGGATTCAAAATCCCCAATCTGGCTCAAATTCAGGAGGAAATTGGCCATAAGTCGATAGTCACAAATCAATACACCCATTGTGTCAGTATTACACACTGAAGAAGCAGGTATTATTATTATATTCAGGTACCTAGAATCTCATGAGTTTTGCAGACTTGTTTTGAAAAAAGAAAAAAAAACATTTAATTAAGAAGCAGGATATTTAAATATGTTATATAGATTAAAATCGTATCCAGTCAAAGTTGATAAAATCATATTCAAAT
>JAODKN010000104.1:8776293-8788166 GCA_026774425.1 Petrocephalus zakoni | reverse complement strand
ACTGCAGTTACCATGCAGTGCTATAAGTAAACCATAGTAGTACCACAGTTACCATGAAGTGCTATAAGTAAACCATGCTAATATTATGCGTAGGAGCTTAATAATCATAATTACATAGGAAACCATAGTGAATTTCCGTAAGGACTTGTAGGCCACAGGCCTTGGAGAACTGGGCTGCTATGCTGGATTGCTGAATAAAGAAAACTTTATTTTTTTATTTTTAGTCATGGCCCTGGGTTGATCACGTACGCTGCTACCGCTGTCCCTGGGCCGCCTCCACGGGCAGCTCTCGTTTTCTCTTTTTTTTGCAGACGAACCTTGACGTAACACGTTAGTGCACTCAGTCAGTGGTGTGTGAAAGATGGAAAGTAGAAAGAGCAGGGGTGGCGCGGAGAAGGCTAGGATTAAAAAGAGGAAAGCTCTGGAGACAGACACAGCTAAATTGCCAAGTTTTTCACTAAAACAAGCTTGTGGTTTGTAACGATGAAACGGATATGGCAAGATGTTGAACTTTGCCTGCAAACCACCGTTCAAGTTAATTAATTATCAAGTCAATGAATTGTGTGGCGTTGTGGCATATAACATAACGTTATATGATTTAAATAATACTATGATGCGACGCCACATAACTGGGAAACTTTGTCTTGTAGCCCCTCAGAGTCAGAAGCAAGATCCAGCACCAACCACCAGCCATGAGCCCACAAGTCCAGAGAGGGCAGGTGGTAGGATTATTTATTGAGTGAATAATATTATAATTAATATAATGAAAAGTATGGTGTAGATATGCTCTATATGAAAAGTGCCCTGAGATGCTAGATGATTCAGCACTACATTAATGAAACTGACCTGAATTGATCAGAAGGCTTTGTAAAAAGGGGAGATTTGTGCCGAGGATTATGACCATTTTTAAAATGCTATTTAGTGTCAGAAGCAGAGCCAGGAGCCAGTAGTGATGAGGGGATTGCGCTCTTGTCAGTGCGGAAGGAACAGGTGAGCTGTTGTAACAGAGTGTGTGAACAAGCAAGCATTAGTTCCAATATAACCACTTCCTATGCCCAAACGATGTTATTAGAAAGTGCAACACTTTTTATTTAATTTTTTATTTTGTTTAATTTAATATTTAATATTCTTTATTTATTGTTTTATTTCATTTTTAAGGTTTGGATATCTGTGAACACTTATTTGAACAGAATATAGACTCTGATATTGTTGAAAAGGATGTGTTGTAAAGAATATTGCTGGAGATGTGCCTCATGTTGAAATAGTCTACATTGTAAAGCAACCCTTATTTGCACTGAATTGGAAATATTTTAGAAAAATACACTGAATTACACGGCTTTACAGAACAGTGCGCTATTGTAGACTTAACGTGCAAGGTTATAACTACATGATTTTAATAATAATAGGTTGTGATCTAAAGTGGGCCGGTCTGAGGCATGAAACTCCTGGGCTGAAAGTGAGTGCCACTCCGGCCCTGTTGTAGAGTCTTAGATGCTTAGGTTAATTCTGACTGCCACAGTATTGATTAATAAAATGCATCTAAAAGAAATATTTTGACATTTCGCTTACTTCCTTAGTATAATGAGATAACATATAATACAATCCACTCTTCACTTTATGTTTTACACACATTTTCACATACTTGCATGCTAGCATTGCTAAGCAAAACTGTATCTGACTGGTAATACAACACGCAGTTATGAAATGTTTCACTTGGTATTTACATATTATTCAGAGTAGCAGGACATGGGTGTTTGTCAATGGGAAGAATGAACAGAGAACAGAAGATGTAGCTGAACAAAAGTTAAGGCCATTAAAAGCAAATGTGGAGCTGTTGTAAAGGGAGGCTTTTTCTGGCCTCAGACTGGTATTAGTGTGATCCTGGTTACTGAAGGCAAGCAGCCCAGAGCAAAGCAATTAAGTACTCGGGAGGATTGATTGACGGTTGGACCAATCAGCACACAAACGGACAAATGTATTAGCATGTGGTACAACGGCACACCTGCTTTAATTAATTGCACATATAAAATGATCTGATGACTAACACTTGAAGCTTCTTTCTAAAGGTGCCATGGAGACTAATTGAATCACAATCACCTATGCTACACTAGCCATATGAACTGATTTAACAGTGATCTGAATTATAATTACATAAAAATCTATGATTTTAAATTCTTTGTCTTTAAGGATGAATTACGCAATAGATTTCAATACTTGTAAAAGCACAATTAAATAAAAATATTTTTAAAACAGGACTGAGTAGGTGAAGATGCTCTTGCCTTGCTGTGTGAACGTGCAGGTGCCCATGGAGAAGCAGGGTTCTGCTCTTAATGGCCACAGTGCTATTGTTTAACTTGGGATTAGCCACATGGACCAAAGGATAAGGCCCTGTTTACTGTAGGCAGGAATCCATTACTCCAAAAGCATAATGTTTTTCCGTGCAAGTAGTTTTGCTAAGTAGATGTACAGGCAGAATCATTCTTTTTGTTGTCTATAACTGTCTTTTCATGCTGCCTCATTATCCCGGGGAGTCGTTTTCCCCTGTGTCACGCTACTCACCATAAAAACGGGTGAAATTTCCTTTTTTTTTCTTCCTTCCTGTTCTTTCCCAATAGATCATCATAACATTGTTGTATCATTTTGTTAGTTTAATTTATGGATTGATTATTTTTTTTCCATGAATCAGAAATGAGCAAAAGTTGATGGTAAGATGGTTATGGTTTGCAAATCTACCAGAAAGGAATTTGTTCCGCTGCTGTGAAGTTCACTTGCAGTACAAATGGACTTTGTAGAGCGTATTATGCACAGCTGTCTTGCCCAAAGTGAGGTCATGCAGAACTGCGTGCTGCCGTTGTGGAGTGCTGAGGCTTGGATAATATGCTAACACTGTATCCAAAAACGATATGATCATTATGGTCATACAAATAGATCTGCTTTTGAAGAACTGACCCTTTCCTTGGACTTCAGCCAGCAATTTTGAGATTGTGTGTGTCTGCTTCAAGCCACCACTCCATGTTCCTTAAAATCTAACTATTTCATTACAAATATATACTCTGCACCAATTTTCTGAAAAGAAATTATCATAAATAGCAGACATTGTTAATGCTAATGACTTGCCTTTTTTAAAATTGAGTTTGAATGAAGGTTATTTAACATTAAAAGGGAAATTTCCATAATTTTTTTTATGAAGATTTTTTTTCATGAAATTTTATGAAATTCTGTAGAAGATAAGCCTACGTAGCAAGGGAAGATGGCTAATTATAACATTAAAAAATTTCCAAGCTTCTTTGTTTTGCTACTCTTCTACAGATGAAGTATACTACATGCTGCAATACCGCACACAGCACACAAATGCAGGAGACATGGTTTCGCACAGGCGGCCTGGTTCATGGTTGTCATGTTGGAAATTCTCATTTCAGTATAAGTCTCCCCTTTAAAAGACAAGACCCTTGCCAGCATGGGATGGTAAAAGACTTGCACCACAGTATATGCTGATCTGAAAGCTTCTTTGCAGTCTGTTGGAAGAGCATGGGAGGTATCCTGTGGAAGATAGCACTCCATCTCAAAGCCCCCACCCCGGATCTCAAAGACTCCGGATCCTCACTATAAGGTGCACCTTGTTTTGAATGGGGCACCACCAGACTTCCTCTGATTATTAAGATCTTCATTCTTGATTGTAATTCTTAGGCTGGTTGTCCTATTAATTTCTGAAGAGTCCTTTAAGGGATGAGGGAATGGACAGGAGGCTCAGGGCTGCTGATTGTCCTGTGAGAAGCTTGTTATACTAGTCAGAAGCACTCAGGCGGCTGTAAAATACCAAGCCCTGTTAGGGTGTCTCTGGTTGTGAGGATCGTGTCTGTCCATTACTCCATTAAAAATAGGTGCCATTTATTTTACTTCAGGAACCTGCAATCAAGGATCAGTCCTGAGGTCTACATCCGTATGGGTTGGAGATAACACTGCAGACCATTTTGTTATTTTTAGAATTATACAAGATAATATTGGTTAAAATGAAGTAAAACATAGTTAAAAATGTGTGAAAATGATACATTGTGAGGTATCAGTGAAGAGTATCCATTTATAAACTCATTCATCATTTTTGGGCTAATTTTATGTTTATGTTTTTCAGATTTAATTAAAATCATTACCACGTAAGTAGGAGAGTCACAAATAATCAGATCTCTTAGTAGCCAGCTTACAGAAGATATTTGCCTTTCTGCACAAAAACCAATGTTTAAAAGGTAACAGCTATTTTTTCCCCACTGCCTGCTAACTCATCTTTCCTACTTTATTGTTACCATCTACGGAACCAGACGTGCCAATCTGTTTGAGGTACTGAGATAATGTGTGGATGTGGGTGTGGGTGGCGGGTGGAAGCAGGCGGGCGGAGGGGGGTTCCCTGGTGCCAGACCTGGTGAAATATGTGGCTGCCCTGCTGCAGTTACAGGGTCAAGTTAAAATCAACCGCAGTGGGTAACAGACGGGCTGCTGCGAAGAATTTCAGCAAAAGGGACTGCTGGGGGGACAGAGCCTCTGTACTCAGTAATATAGCAACCATTTATCAGCTGTCTCCATCCATAAAAATGTTCAACATTACAGAGAAAAGTGAGCTATCTTAATGTACTCAGGATATCACTCCTCTATGAGTCCCTATATATCCATATATTTCCTATATATCATTAATAGTACTGTAAATTGGCATATTTAAAAAAGATACCAATGTATAAAAATTCATTATGTTTATGAATAAAATAGGAAAAAAAGTCATTGTGCATGTACAGGTAGAAACAAAGAATACAAACAAAAATACATATAATCACTTGACAAATGTATATCAATATGAAATACGAGATATCTCAGGAGTTAATTATTAACTTTTGTTACAAATGTGATTGGATTTATAAATAAATAGTTCCCATCAATTTTCCATTAAATACATAATTGACATGATTATGCTGCACTGCATGGTGTGTTTATAAAATGCTTTATTTGCATATTCCCCATACTTTTTCATGACTAATTATTACAGATTGTGTTTTATGTTTGTTTTCCTTGATTTGAAACGAAAAACAACACATACTGTTGACTTCAGTCCAGATCACGGAAAGAACAGCCACAGATCACAGAAGGAACAGCCACAGATCACAGAAAGAACAGCCGCAGATCACAGAAGGAACAGCCTAATCTCATTCTGAACAGGCACTGACATGGAGGATGTCTCCATTACGATGTTGCATCTGAGAGTTAAGGCAGACATGTTAAGACTTTGTCTGGTATGGATGAAACACATTTTAAATCTATGAACAAAACAGGAAATTACTTGAGATAATCCATTTCTAGGCTTTAGGATTTGAAGGTTCATATTTTCTGAATGCAGCTTCTCTGGGAACTTCCCAGGATATATTGATCGCTAAGAATTGTGGTGCTCTGTCGGTGTCTGTGTGTGTACATGGGCACATATAATATGTGCACTGTTATTATCTCTCACTTTAATCTTATCCCTTTTCTGCGCTCCATACCGGTTATGAAAACCACAGAAAGCAATAGGCTACCTCAGTTCCTTTATTACTCAGAGCCAAAGAGATATAACGGTCTTTACTGATGTTGCTAGTATGTATATAACGAATGTTCATAACCGGTGAAGGATTTTATTTGTTTTTTTTGTACAGTGTGTGAATTGTTCCAAGCCACCTGATACTTCCAGTAACTATTGAATATATAACAATTGAAGAAACATAGGGATTACTAAATGTGCTAACAAAGTCTTTCAGCTTCATCAGGAAAATATATATTCCATCACTGCTTATCTAATAGAGGGCCGTGGTGAAGCCCGAAGCCATGTACAATATTAACCATTTTACATACACCAATGTCCTGTTATCCGGCCGTAATTTAAACTGCCCCAATAGCATGAAATCAAATATTGGGAAGCTATTTCCATTATTTCTTATGGGGAAAATTATAATTTGTTCCAGGTCCATCCAATAAATCTAAATTAATCTCCCAAAAATATTACTAGCACTCAAAAAGACCTATTTCAGCATGTCAAATAGCATTTTAAACACCAATTTCCCAATATGAAATATTTAAGAAATAGCTAAGAAATATGCATTTGTGTGTTTGTATACAGTAATTTTTTTTAGACGTTTGGAACTCTTACACCTAAACACACCCTAGAGCATTGTATTTCAACCATTTTTGAGCCACGGCACATTTTTTACATTTAAAAAATCCCATGGCACACCACCAACCAAAAATGTTACAAAATGACACTCTGTAGCCTAGTTTTTTAGACCAATTAAGTGAAATTGGATAATTTCCCACGGAGCAACACTAGTGTGCCATGGCACAGTGGTTGAAAATCACTGCCCTAGAGCATCCTGTGGCACTTAGAGTCAGGCCCATCGCAACATTAAACTGATGAAGAAAATAAAATATGAAAGCAGTTTAGTTACTTTTATATAGTTTAGAGACCTTTATATCTCTTTACTTTTATAAAAACACAGGTATCAACACAGGTAGTTTGTAATAGAGTGCATCCCTGCTACCCAGTTTACTCCGATATAGAGTGGTGGAAGTTAAGGATTTTTTCAGTAAAAAAAAAAAAACTGTAGTCCGATATGCATTTCTTTTACTGGCCATCTGAATGACTCGGCTCAGGTGAGGGAGAGAGCTTAATTTCCAGCTTTGCCCATATGTCCTTTTAATTGCCTTGACCCCACTCTCTCTCTACAGATACCTTTTAAACAAGGAGGAACACATTTTGTAAAGCTGTGGCTGAGAGCAGGGAATAAAACATTTTGTGGCTGGTATCATTCATGCGTCAGCATCAGAGAGCGTCCCTCTGTATAAACAGTTTTCCCCATCAGTGCACTCTGAGGGACTGACAGCAACTGCTGTTGTGCTGAAATATAAATTTAATATATAATAAATAAATAACTCAATTTTTGAACTGTCTGCAAGCCTGGAAGCGCACAAAACAAAACCATCTGCTCATCTGCATTTTCCTGACTATTATTACTGGGTCATGCGAGCCTTTGTATTTACTAATTTGACTTTAAAATTTGCCTGAGTTCATTGTAAGATATCCAGGAGGAAAAACTCAGTGAGGAACAAGACTCAAAATCCCTAACCCTGGAGGAGTGAGGTAAGCTACTGAAACAGTATCTCCCACGAAAGAGAAGATCATAAGTGCATCTAAAACTAATTCGTCCCACGTCTCTTATAACTTTTCAGCATTCATCAGTGTATGTGCCAGAAAAAAACGAGAGACAAGAAGTCACAACCCCATTGTCCTCTGGCCCTTGAGGATTGAGGAAATGAACCAGAGATCTGGGAAAGGTAGTAGACTAAACGCCAGCAGGCATTAAGATAACAGCGACCTGCTCTGTGAACTGACCACAACAGGAGAGTCAGCCAGCCGTGCAGTTATTCTGCCTGACAGCCTGTGCTCCTATTCCTCTCTATAAAAGGTGAAAAGTGAAATAAAAGATCACTGATCACAAGTTCTCAATGCTACCTGTCTGTATGGTCCTCCTCCGGTCTTTCACTTCTCGGTGAGGTTCTTAATGAAATGCTAACAGGTCTAACACTGTCACTGGTAGACTTCCTCCTCTTTTCTGAGCTAGGCATTCATGGATATCAAAAAGGTGCCAAACATGACTTGAGGAAACAGCGTCAAAATCCCGTTTCCATCGCCCTCTTTTAGGTCAGCTTTTATCACTGAGAATCCAGGCACCAGAACAATTAGATGTTAAACGTGAGATGATGAGGTGCCCTGTGTGTCTGGAAGCAAGATTTCCATCTTGACTTCCACTTTTATAGATTCAGTCCCAGATGCCTTTACATTGAGTAAACACCTAGCCAAGCACAAGCGAAACTGATGAAGCAGCAAATTAATTTGCTGCCAGAGTGAGCAATGTGTCAATGACAATGAAGACAATACATTTCACAGCAAAACTGTTAAGATCAAACACAACGATCAAACTCTGTTTCCAAGCTCCGTCAGCCGGTAGTTTTGTGACCTATCTAGTATTGATGTTTCTCCTAGATATATTGACCATCTTGAGTAATTTACACCCATTTCACTGAACAATATGGCTCATTAATTACAAGGACCAAATAATCCATAACCCATCCATAAAGTGTCCACCTGAAGTTGCCAATACTATAAAATGCAAATTAGTCTTTTTATTCTTAATCTCTATGGTCCAAATGCTCAGATTTTTATCCATGCAAAAGTGGTATTTAAACCTGTTGCAGACTAACCTCATAAAATCTTATATTTAAGATATATATGTTAGTTCTCCTTCGACTAGTTATCATCGACTGACCTAGGGGTAGCTGATGTGGAGAAAAAAGACTTGAGTCTGGCAGTTAACTTTAAATTCATGCTCACAAGAGAAAATGCCAATGGTATCCTTTTATCAGTGGATTATAGACATGTTGCCCCATATGTAGGAAAGCGATACTAATTTTATTGCAGTGGAATAGTCGGATGATTTTGTAATTCCATTTACAAAGCTTATAATAAAGCTGAAAAAGACTGATCCTTGGATATAAAAGTGTTTTGAGATAATATAGTTTATTAACATTACAATTTTGTGGAACATAAGACCTGGTTGCCAGTTTTTTAAACATTTGGTTTGGAAAGTATTCCTCCCTTGTGCTGATGACACATGCTGTATGTATGTGCTGATGACACATGCTGTATGTATGTGCTGATGACACATGCTGTATGTATGTGCTGATGATATTTTCTCATAGTAGCATTTTATAGTGGTGGTGGCTCAGTGGGAAGTGTCACGACCAATGAGCAGGGAAGACAGGGGACTAGGGTCTTTATTTTGGGAACCAGGCAAACTGATATTAAATTGATAGGTGTAAGACATGGTCGGGGTCACACGGGACAAGGAACAGGAACACCGGGCAGAACAGACAGGAAGGTATGGGCAGGTCAGGAATGGACAAGGCAGGAACAGGCAGGGCAGGAGCAAGCAGGGCAATAGAAATATAAGAGAGATGTAAGACAGGGTTAATGCAAGTATGAAAAGTCACAAGATCACAAAGCAGACTGGAGCTGTGTCTTTGTGGGAATGATCATCAGTATACAGCCCGCACTGCCTGAGGAATAAGTGACAGTGGGTAGGGTTCCAGTCATGCCTATCGGTGAGAGCCACGGGCACCGTAGCAGCAACGTCTGGAGGTGAAGCTGGCAGGGAGGCTTGAGGGGGTTGTCCCTTGAACAGCTGGTGTGCCAACACAGTAAGTTAGTTAACCTGGTTCTGGAGTTGCTGTTGGGTCTCCGAAATGAATGTGAAAAAAGGTGGTATAATGTTTTATTCACCTCACGAAAGGAAATCACAGCTTACAAAGCAAGCATGCAAGCTACAAGTTGTGTAATTACTTATATTGCTCACATGACCTTTGCTATAATAGATGATTATTATTATTATTTCCCGTTTCTCTTGTTAACACACAGGCGGGGGTCCTCCATGTAAACAGCAGAGAAATTGAGGAGATATTGGGGGCGCCAGTAATTTCCAGTCCATTTGCAGCATTGCATGTGCGCAAGATCCTGCCCTGATAAAACTGAAAGAGTTTCAAAGAAGGTGTGCTGTAAATGTGATGGCATGATTTGTGATATAAATGAACAATGGCTACCTTTATTCAATGTGTAAATTAAACTGATTTGACACTTTTATTCCATTTGAATGATTATTTATTCTTTATATCACAGCATTACAGGCATTATTGTCATATATCTGCGGGACGTCCTTTCTGTGACGGAAAGTGTGCGGTCTCCATCTGGGTGTGCATAGTACTGCTGCCATCATGCAACTCCTAACTGGTTTAGGAGTCCTCTCCAGCCCTCTTAAATAATTTAGGAGCTGAGACCTACTCTTAACACTTATGAACTTTTATACATGTCACTTCCTCTTAAGTCTGAGAGTAAGATCAAAATCACATCACTCTTAGAATTGTGACACATTCAAGAGTGAAATTTTGCTCTGAGAAATTGAATGCATACTGGCCCTGGAAATTAGCCATTGTATGATTGTATGCTTTAGAGGGACTGAGGTCTTCTGCTGAATAAGTTGCATAGAATATGGACCTAGTTATATAACATGAACTCTTATATTTCTGCATGTTTAGTTATGAAGAGGTACTTAGTATACTCCATTAGTAAAAATTGCAGGATACTTAGATGTAAGGTATAAACCTTTGCATGATGGTTTTAAAGTATACCCTTAGGCCAGGGGTCTCAAACTCCAGTCCTGGAGGGCCGGAGTCCTGTGTAGCTTAATTCTTTCCCTGTTCCATCACAAATGATTGTGCTCAAGTGCTGTGTGGTAATTAGTACAGTGAGTTGAATCAGGTGTGTTAAATGAGGGTAAACCAAAAAATGTGCAGGACTCCGGCCCTCTAGGACTGGAGTTTGAGACCCCTGCCTTAGGCCTATGAGCACCTTTTTACGTTGAAGAAATGCACGTAAAAATATTAAAGTATCAGGCATTCTTCAGGTGTTTCAATGCACCCCACAGTGACACCTGTTTCGACAAGGACCAGATGTTTGTATTTGCTGCCAAACTGTGATTTTAATGAATTTTAATCAATTACATATGTATCTGCACTTTATGCATTAAGTTCTGCCTATACCCACATATGAACTTTAATGACATCCCATTCTTAATACATAGGCTTTAATATGGAGTTGCCCCACCCTTTGCAGCTATAACAGCTTCAACTCTTCTGGGAAGGCTTTCCAGAAGGTTTAGGAGTGTGCTTTTTGGAATTTTTGATCATTCTTCCAGGAGAACACTTGTGAGGTCAGGCACTGATGTTGGACGAGAAGGCCTGGCTCACAGTCCTTGCTCTAATTCGTCCCAAAGGCGTTCTATCGGATTGGGGTCAGGGTTCTGTGCAGGCCAGTCAAGTTCCTCCACACCAAACTCGCTCATCCATGTGCACTGGTGTGCAGTCATGTTGGAACAGAAAGGGGCCATCCCCAAACTGATTCCACAAAGTTGGGAGCAGGAAATCGTCCAAAATGGCTTTGTATGCTGAAGCACTAACCTCTGAAAAACAACTCCACACCATGTTCCCCCTCCACCAAACTTTACACTTGGCACCATGCAGCCAGGCAAGTACCGGTCTCCTGGCAACCCAAATCCAGATTCGTCCATTGGATTGCCAGACAGAGAGATACGAGACACATGTCTCTACTGCTCTAGAACCCAGTGGCAGTGTGCTTTACCCCACTGCATTCACTGTTTTGTATTGCATTTCATGATGTAAGGCTCGGATACAGCTGCTCGGCCATGGAAACCCATTCCATGAAGCTCTCTATGCATTGTTCTTGAGATAATCTGAAGTTTGGAGGTCTGTACCTATTGGTTCTGAAGAAAGCTGGTGACCTCAGCATGCGCTGTCCCCACTCTGTGATTTTACGTGGCCTACCACTTCCTGGCTGAGTTGCTGTTGTTCCCAATTGCTTCCACTTTGTTATAATACCATTAACAGCTGACCGTGGAATATTTAGTAATGACGGAATTTCACGAATGGACTTATTGCACAGGTGGCATCCTATCACAGTACCACACTTGAATTCACTGAGTGACCCATTCTTTCAAATATTTGTAGAAACAGTCTGCATGCCTAGGTGCTTGATTTTATACACCTGTAAGCGATTGGAACACCCGAATTCAATGATTCAGAGGGGTGTCCCAATACTTTTGGCAATGTACTGTATGTATTTGCACCATATGTTAGTCTCAAAGCTTCCGTCGGCCATTTTATTTTAGCCCTGGTTATATAAATATCCACCTAATGAGCTTTGTAGCTTATCACTATGCTGAAGGCCAAAAGTATTA
>JAODKN010000104.1:8696897-8719019 GCA_026774425.1 Petrocephalus zakoni | reverse complement strand
TTCTTGGTTGTCCGGCCCCCAAGGAGACTGTCTGGTAAAACTCTGGCCCTCTGACAAATATAGTTGATGACCCCTGTTCTAGAGCATTCATTCCTAAAGACTGGGTCCCTGGAGATAGTATTTGGGTTGCTAAATAAATTTTGTCTTTTAGGATTTATATTTGCAGTACACCTTTGAGCCACATGAAGGCGTGAACCACACTCACAGATTCTCTCATAATTCTGCCAGAATCAGCAGCCAGCAGGAAATCGATGCTTGGCAAAGAAAGATCAGACTACAGCCAACATTAGCCAAACTACTGCCTGTGCAGGAAGCATGTTTTTGATAGTATTCATATTGTTATGATAATTGTACTTATTAGTGATGCAGATAAATTTCGGCAACCGAAAGTTGTTGGCCAAAAAGGACAACAATTGAATTTTTCGTTTCAGCCTAAACATTTTTTGAAGCCCGAAATTACTGACTGAAATTGTGATGTTTAGCACTATAATCAATAGCGTTTTTTTTTTGCTAATGGGCCATTGTGTTAGCATAACATTCACACATCAATTTAACAATGGGACAATTAGTATCATCTTCACAGCTGCTGTCAGCCCCTCAAAAAAACCATGAAACCCATAATAAAAGTTTATCTTATATGTTTACTTTGTATTCATTCCTCATCTGCTGGAATAAATGAATCCAGTTCCAGGTTGGCAAATGTAGTTGAAACAAAACTAAAAGCACCTGTGTAAAAACCAATCGATATGTGTGTCGGAGATGAAAAAAGCCAACAAGACAAGTATTAATTTGTTTCGCTTTATGTTTATTGCAGTGAGTTATATGTGATATTTACTGTAAGTACATTTTACATTTCATTTCAAATAATGTACTTTTTAATATTGTTTCTCCTGAGTTTATTTAAAAAAAAATAATAATTTGTTTAAAAAGCAGAAATTCTGATGAACATGAAATCACAAATTTTCCTAATTTAATGCAGGACAGAATACACATATTGGTACATAAATACCGACAAATTGTTATTACTTCGAAACCAAATCTGTTTTAGGTCTGTGTATGCAGGGTTCAGAAGAAACAAGACCTACTTTTCAGGTTTTTTTTTTTTTTTCTCCATTTTGCAGCATTTATCATTTTTTATTTGATCAAAAGCAAAAGTAAAATTAATTAAATACATGTATTTCAACAAATCGGTACATAAATGGAGAAGTAATTACCCCAAGTTTATTTTGGTTTTGGTTTTCTTCTGAAAAAATAATTAGAATTCAGTTTCAATGTTTTGGTAAAAAAAATCATTTTGGTGCATCACTAGTACTTATAACATTGAATTCTGTTTGTGTTACTCATGAGGAGGAAAAAAATAGAAAAAAATAGAGTCTGTTAACACTGCCCAATTACACTTACATGTATGTTGTCCATCCATTTTCTGGGGGTCCAGAGCCCATCCCGGAGATTATGGGCACAAGGCAGGGAACAACCCTGGATGGGGCACCGACATATTGCAAGGGACACTCACACACCATTCACTCCCACATGCTCACCTATACGTAATTTGGTAACCTCAATTAACATCAGCGTGTTTCGAAACTGTGGGGGGAAATCAGAGCGCCTGGAAGAAACCCCACATTGACACAGGGAGAACATGCAAACTCCACACACATGGAACCCTGGCGGAGTCTTCAACCCAAGTCCCAGAGATGGAGGCAACAGTGCTAATCACTGCACCACCATGCCACCCCCCCACCACCTATTTTGTCTGATTTATACATTTAAAATATGAATACTGTATTACTCATGAGAGGAAATAAAAACCAAGAGATGGTAACTCCACCAACACTCTTACATGCAAATACTCACTCTTCTCTTGATTGATAAGGCCTATTGTGAATTCTTTCACAATGGTTTGTCATTTTTAAAAAGTGGGTACCCAGAAAAACAGTTTTGGAAACCCTGTTCTAGGGGGTCGCCCATGGATACTAGGCCCAGTGACTACCTAGACTGGGGACAGCAGGCCTGATGGGAGCATTCATGAGGTGTAATGGAAAGCTCATATTTGCCTAGGTGTGGGCCTCCCTCTGTGTCCTCCAGGTATGGGGCGAGGTGATCCTGGTGAACCACCATGTCTCACCCAGCCCGTATCCGCATCCTCTACACTGTCAGACAAGCAGACCAGCTTAGGCTCAGATTTTCTCCCTTGGTCACTGTGAAAGGTCCCCTGGCACCCCAAAGTGGCTGGACATTTCCTCCACCATCACCATCTCAGCTTCTTGATTAGATGCCACATATGCCTCAAGCCACTTACTGAAATAGTACGTGGCCACAATGACGTTCTGGTTGCCTTGATTAGGTGCTGGAAAGAGGTCACCCTCTCCACTGGCACCCCGGCGTCAGTCTCATGTCTCAATGGGCCCTTCGCCACTGTGCATTTGTTATACCAGAGGCAGAATCAGTCCATTCGACACAGCAATGGTCCCATTAGTCCCATTTCTCCCCTAGCCGCTACCATGTCTTAGTGTCACCAAAGTGTCCTGCCCAAATTGCCCCATACCGAGGGGACCACTAATTTCTGCACCTCTTTCTCACCACTTGCATTGCTCCAATGGCACTAGGTACAGGGTGTCCCGCATTGCTTCCAGCCTTTTTATTGCTTCACTGAGGGGGGCAGATCTCTCCTGCTCAGCAGTCTGTCCACCCCCAGCCACTGGAACACAGCGCTATCTCTCTGTTGTTGTCTCCTCAGTTCCTTCTGCTCATTTTCACCAGGACCTGGCATGATGCTCGTCAGCTATACTTGACGTTCCACCTCTGCTGCATTAGTTTCTCTCTCCTCCAAAGCATTTCAGCACTGGCAGCTCCCACCAAGCATGGGTGTTGGGATCAGCTGTCAGCATTGGTGTGCTGTGAGCCAGTCTGCTACGCTACTAAGAAGGAGTAGTCATACAGAAATTCCAGCCACCTAGCACCTCACCCCTCAGACTGGCCAGGAAATGCTGTCCGTCTCCTCAACATGTGACATTTATTTCGGTTCAGCAACAAGTTAATCAGTTGCACTCACTCTAATGTACTAAGCAGGTCCTTCAATGCCAAGCTGACATCTGCTGCAGGTTTCAACAAGTCGTCCAGGCACTTGATACAGGCAGAAGAGGTTACATCTGTTAAAACCCTCTCCATTAACCTCTTGAAAGTTGCTAGGTTATTAAGGGCTCCAAAAGGCATCACTGTAAATTTGCAGAAGCCCTGTCTGATGGCGACTGCCATCTTTAGTCTAGCATCAGGAAACAGGGAAACCTGCTAGTACCTACTTTGGAAATTGAGAAAGCTAAATCCAGACTTCGAAAGGTAATCCAGAGCATCGCCAGTCCATGGCGGGGAATAACAGTCTTTTCTGGTGAGGGTGTTGAGGTAGTATAAGAGGTAGTAATCCACACAGAACTGAACAAAGCCATATTTTTTTTTTTTAGCCAGGACTACTGGCAATGTCTCCCAGGTGGACTGGATCAGGCATGTGTGCCCCGATATTAAGGCACTGCTGATTGGATGCTGGCTCCCAGTGTTGTCAGCACATCGAAGCCCAGGATGTTAGCGCTACAGAAGCAGTGTCGAGTTCATGTTCAGCCCAGATGCACCATGACCAGATGAGTCACTTCCTCCATGAACGCATTCTGCCCTGTGACTATCTTGAGTTTCAGTGTAGTAAGTTATAGTTCTTGATTCTCCTGAAGGAGACCAGGCCTCATTATGCTTACGGTGAATTGGGTGTCTATCAGAGTTTGCTCGATGCAGACATTGCACACGAAAGTGCCATCGATTTTTGCATAGGTGTCTGGTAGCTTCTTGGACTGCCCTGGCTGAGAATCCTCCTCTTCCTCTGTGCCACATTCTCGTGCTCCAGTGATCTGCACTGATACTTGGATGTCCTCCTCCCCCAAGATTGTTTCAATCTCTTCAGTCGTGACAAGGGCATCTGTAAGGATTAGCCAGCACAGTCTGCCTCTGTAAAGTGGCAGGATAGTGGGCATGTAGGAAGGATGTCTCTAGGTGGAACCTGTCAGTTATTAAAACTCAGTCACCGATGTACCCAGGCCGCCCTGTGTTATGCTCACCTAACAGAGCTATTGACAGCTGCATAACACTCAGAAGGCTAGCTAACTCAGATCTAGCCAGGTGGCACCATTGTTCCTGACCACTCCAACTAAGTGCTTACTCTGAAATTGCATACTCTTCTACAGAGGTGTCAATTTCAGGTCCAGAAAGTAACAATCAAGACCAGGATTTTGTTTCAACCTGAAATTGACACTTCTGCTCTTCTACAGGGCCAAGGGTGTCACTACCCCCGGTTCCTGTGCTTCACAGCTCTGCTGCGCCGCACAGCACCACTTTTTATTCTCTCTAACATCTCTCCCAGTTCTTCAAACTGGCAGTGGATCTATTATCTAATCTTCTCCTCTGTAGATCTCACTTCTGACACAACTGTAGCACTTGAAGAAGGAGGCAGGCGATGGGGATTCCAGCCAAGAACCATCTTCATTGCAATATAGGCTTTTTGGAAGCATGCTCACAAAAACAAAGCTCTTTTAGAAGTGAGTCACGCCTCAGAGAAGTCGACCCTGCTGCCTAACACGAGGCTCAGCTTGTTAGTCTGAACATAATATTCATTCGCGTTGGTCCTTCCAACTGACAATTCACTATCTAGAACTAACGAAGCAATCTGCCGCAGAGCATGCTGGGCAACTGCGCTACAATTATACATTACATAAATTCAGATACACAATATGGTGAAAGTCCAATATTCTTCACATACTTGACTGGCTTTGTGTTAGCACAAAGCTGGCTGTGATAAGAAAAATGTAATGTGCATGCCGCAGTTGTAGGAAATAAAATGTGCCGAGTGCTGTTTCAATTATTACACTCTGTTCATTTTAAATACAGGCCTCTCATTAATCTTCATGGTCATCAAATTAATATTTTCCCTATAGTGGGAATGTTCAGAACCTTGTCCATGAAATTATACAGTAGTTATACTGTACATACTGTATGAGTTTGATTATACATATTGTATAAGTTCTTATTTCTATATTATAAGCTAAGAATGTTTAGGAATCCCTTCTGATAACATCTAATTGCTGCTATGCGCTAAGTGGAGTTAAATGACATTAACTGAAATATTAAACACAAACATCATTAATTCTCTGTTAGCACTTAAAACTTAGGACTGGGTTTGCTAATCAAATTAACTGTTAAACTTGACTCATAATCTATTTAATCTATTTATTGCATAATTTAATTCCACTGCCATTTGCACAGCACCAACCAAATGAAACACATGGTTATCAACCTAATCATGTGTTTAACTGCATTTTTGCTTTACATCTTATGTCCATGTTGAGGTATTACTTTCTTTTGTTTTATGGGTTATGTTTACAAATTCATATTGTATTTATTGCTTTTTGTGCTAAGACCAAATGAGGTATGAAATCTTATCTCAGCATATGACCACTAAATTCAAAACTGTAAAAAGAATCCTACTATGGTGGGCCCAGATTTATGAAAGTTAGATGAAAACCTAACAGAGGAGTTCCACTCCTGTAAAAACCTCGGATTCTCTGGATGTAGTCAACAGTGTGTGCAGGATCAAATCGAGTGGCTCCACCTTGTTTAATAACACATCAGAGCAGGAAGTAAAGTATTGGACCCGCCTACGCCAGGCATCACACAGCCTGCAGAAGAGAATCCCCTCAGCAGAGTGCTACTAGAGTTAACAACAAAGAAAACCAGGGCAGAGAACGCAAGAAACATAAAAGTACAGCAAACCAGGAAAAAAAAGAGAACTCAATCCAGAAGATCAAAGAATGATCAAATGCAAGTAGACTCTGCTCAAGTATGGGCAAGGTGCCCACAAACGGGGGAAAACCTGGATTTCTGGTGGGGGGGGGTTGGGGCAGCCTTGCGAAGTCACTGCAGAAGGGACGGAGACAGAGCTCTACTTCCTGCCCAAGATGGGAACACATCAGGGAGCACTCTGCCCCCCAAAAGTACAAATTAAATGCCAAGCCTGACCCAGCTTCCATTAACAAACTCCCTGCTCGGCTGGGTGAGAAGCAGCAGATGTTCTCATTAGCAGCCCAATATGTATTTTCCAGCCCCAATTAGAAGAAAAAATGCATGAAACCCATTCATATAGGCACTGAACAGAGGGAATCATTACAATTCGCATTCGTTAGTTTCATCTACATATACATTCCTTGAACTCTAGACTGTTGCTAGATTACGAATTTAAATACAAGGAAACACAGTCTTTTCCAATTTCGATTGTAATGAGCGAATTTCATTTATAAAACATAACATTTGCATTTACAGTACATTTGCAGGGCCTGTAATCCAGTGTGGCCTCTTTGCCTTAATATGATACAAATACATGTCCCTGGGTAATGATCAGATAACACATACATTTATTTATATTAACATTTCATTTGTCCCTTATCTACTAGATTTGAAACTCACTATATTATTTTCATTAGATTTCAAAATGAGTAATTTTACACATACAAATATATATAGAGTAAAAAGTGGATGGGCATAGAGACAAAGGCTGGCAGACATGAAAGCCTAATATTAAATGGTTGATATTACAGTGTTTTAAAGGGGCAGCATGGTGGCCCAGTGAGTTGTCTCAAACATCCACGGTTGGAGATGTCTGTATGGAGCTTGCATGTGGAGTATAGGCCCTGTGATGGACTGGCATCCTATCCGGGGTGTACCCCAGCCTTGTGCTTCATGGGAGAGGCCCCAGGCCTTCCCATCGCCACGATAAGATGGATGGATGGATATATTTGTTTTAATAGTGCATTATATTTGGTCACGCAACATATTGCATAATAAAAAAAGCGACATTATAGTGAAGGAAAAATATGGCAAGCATATAATGCAGAAATAACTACTCTATAATAACTTACTCGACATGACCTGCACTAACACAGGACAGCTTAACATGAAAAATCCATTAAGTCCTTTGGCAGTGACAGGCCCTGGTGGACCTTGAAATTTCTACAGGATTTACTACAGATAGGTATAATGCCAGACAGACCCCAGACAGAATAAAGAAGAAGCTTACGCTTAATTTATATGGATCATTTATGCAAGCAATATTTTATTATATAGCATTGATATTTTTAGATGGCAGGAGGATTCAGCCTTATGATCAATTAAATTTTGACTGAAATCATAGACTTGCATGAACTTCCACATCAAGGACAGTACAGCACCAGGAGGTCCTCACATCTCCTTTCTACTACAGATAATTGATTAAAAATTTTCTGCTTTTCTTTTAATCCACAGCTTCCCCAGTGTTATGGATCCGGTGACGGCAGGGCA
Source organism: Petrocephalus zakoni (assembly GCA_026774425.1). Lineage (NCBI taxonomy): Eukaryota > Metazoa > Chordata > Actinopteri > Osteoglossiformes > Mormyridae > Petrocephalus > Petrocephalus zakoni. Next base: position 8,711,651 of record JAODKN010000104.1, on the reverse strand, counting down.
TGGTGCAGGCAAGATTCAGGGGGGAAAAAGGTGACGACCCACTTGCGGCTCCAGAACAAAAAAAAGGGGTTTATTGGGAACAAACAAACTGAGGGAAACTACAAAAGAAAACCGACCACGAGGGGTCACAACAAAAACCAGAAACACCGAATAAACCAACAGAAAACAGGGCTACAATAAACAGGTATAGAAGTAATGCAAACAACTACTGAACCGAACCGAACAATACAATGACCAACTACCGAACAGGCCACAGGCAGGAACTAAAATACACAGAACACAACGACTAACAGGAGGCAGGTATGGCTAACAGGACTCCATGAAACAAGGGGCAGGTGCAGATCATCAAATCAAATCACTAGGGGGGAACAAGACAACTAACCAGCACAAAACTAAGGAACACCAGAGACACTGACACCAATACACTAACTGAAACCAAAGGAACACACTAGGATAAAACAGAACATATTAAACAAAACCGGGGAACAGGAAACAAACTTATAAAACTACAAAACAATGAATACAAAAAAACAGTAGACTGGCCCAAGGCCTGCCTAGAACCCATGCTACAGGGACTTGAGCCAGATGCTCAGCCCACTGAGCTATGCCGCAGGTTAGGGAATGTGGGGACCAGACCAGGGGTAAGGAACACGGGGAGGGGTCAGGATAGCCAGCAACACCAGCTAGCCAAAAGGGGGAAGGACAGGCCCCGACCCTGACACCCAGTGTTTAATGTGCCCATAGGTGTGTGTGTGCCCAGCGATGGGGTGGCCCCCCATCCTGGGTTGTTCCCTGCCTGGTGCCTGTAGCTTCTGGGATAAGCTCCGGACCCCCCCACGACCCGCAAGGATAAGCGGTTTCAGAAAATGGGTGGATGGATGGATATACGTGCTGTTTTATGGACATTTGGATTTGCCAGACATTCGCCAATACCTGATACTGCTTTCTTCAGTGAGAGCTGTTAAAATGTGGATGCACTCTGTCACAGAATTATACCTCTAGCAAGCACTGGCAAGTCCAGATCCACAGTTATTGGCCAGATACTGCCACACAGCAGAGACACACAGCAGAGATATATAATAAACAAATTCATGACATGAAAAATATTCTTATAAGGCCAGACTACCCTAGGACGCCCAAATACTAAGCAGGCTTTGTCATATGAAGAAGTAGGTTCAGTGTCAGACAGACCAACTGTCCAATGAGAGGAGAGTGTGGGATGCCCATCTGCGCCCTTAACTGAGAGACCAGGGGGGGTTTGCCTTGAAAGGCACCCGGCACTGCATCTGCAGATGCTTACAGTGGGAGTTTAATTAAGTCAAATGTTCTGCAGCCAAGAGCAGGAGCTGTTCGAAGATCCTCTGCACATTGTTTATCTTTCCAGAGTTAAGCAGGTGCCCAGTGGTGGTATACCAGGAACCGCATCCAGCAGTTTGCATGGAATACACCGTAATTAGGAACTCACTGATACCTGAGACACCGGCTGGCATTACAGTCGATGCAAATAATTAGTTCAGTTACTGACCGACGCTGCGCGAAAAGCCAACTGCATTATAATATATTATTTTCTTTCACCACTAAGCCTTAGATTTTTTTTTTTTAATTTACAACACAAATTACAACCGTAGTAAATGGGTCCCTTTGGATAATGCAATATTTTTAATTTTGTTACATATCTTGCCAGCCCTTCTGTGGTATAAGCATTATGCCCATTGGTACCACATGCCTCGTGGAAATGAGTCATAGTGACATAGAAGAAACAGTCCAGAGCTCTGGAGCCGGTGCCATTGCTTACAATTAATCTGCGGGTCAAAGCAGCAGATCACATTCAGGAAGTTCTTTCCGTGTCATTGGTGAGATGCAGACTCAGGTCTGCACTCTGTGAATTTAATATTGCAGATGCAGAAGAAACAACAAGTTCTGCTTAGGTTCCTTTAGCCCTTCCAATAGCTAGCATGGCTGTTTTTTTATGCTTGGTGATTCTAATTCTTTAATGTTATTTCATTACCAGACTACCTCATTCTTTTCCTGAATCCCTGAATGCAGAGCCAGATGTCCGATTTCATACATAATGACTGGTTTCTAGTGAAATCTTTTACTAAATACCAGTCATTCCTTTCTGTTTCTCATCCACCGACTGTAGATACCACCTGTATCCTTTATATCACACTAAGCACTAGCACTAAGCAAAGGTTTCTCTACTATAGCCACAGGTAACGTAGTACTCTCTGCTATATTTCTCAGATCTGTTATTCTGTGAAAGGCATATATCAGATAGGGCCAGATCTTCTGTCACAATAGTCAAGGCCCGTGAAGATGCAGTGTCATCCATCCCAGGTTTACAGATACTGTTCATCTTCCAAATGCCACACATGCCATTCATCAGCCTCATGTCAGTCATTTAATCACAGTTTGTACAAATTCTATGCTGTGCAGCTGGTTCTGCTGTCCTTGGAGGCGATGATTCGGAACGCCCCCTGCTCGAGAGCAGGGTCAGTGCTCTGAATTTGTGTGCCATGACATTTTGCATTAATTATACACTGATAAGGCTTATTATGGCATAAATAACAGTACATGCAGCCTCTACACATATCTAACACCATAATGCATAGCCTTACTAATCTTACAGATCTATTCTCCTGAACACCTCTGAAATGTACTAAATATTCTAGTTTCTTTGAATACCACATTATCTAATCAAGCAAATCCTGGCACTAAAGTGACAACATTAAACAATATTAACATTCCATTTTCTTGGATAGTGTTCCTGGAGGGCCCAGGCTTCATGGGGCACGCCCGGATCAGGATGCCAGTTCGTTACAGGGCACATACACACTATGGGTATTTCAGAGATACCAAATAGCCTAACTGCATGTCACTGGAGTGCAGAAGGAAAGTACCATAATTGGAAATAACTGAAAACCTGAGGGACATTAGAAGAATTGCAGCTGGGCAACCAAATAAGCCATTCTGCAACACACACAGCCGTAACAGGCATAAACTCTCATACCCCTGACTCCTGCCATCCTAATGTCACATTGTGATTAAAAGTATTAGCCTGAAAAGCACTTGTTCTGCTTTTCAAGCATCTTTATCATTGCCTAGTACAATCCAAAAATTAAATTAACGTCAAACTGAATCAAGAATATTGGTATTCATACAAAATATCTGTATTTCACAGGTTTCATGTTTTTTTCTGTTTTCTAAGATATGTCTATAGTCTAAGACCTTCTAAGATATTCTAAGGATCTCCAGGTGTAGTAGGACCCTCCTTTGCAAAAGCTAAATATATTGTTGATCTTGACCGGTAAAATATCTGCAGATGTCAGTTTATCGTAGTTCAATTTTTATTTAGCATCGTCAAAAGGTCACAGATATAGTCAGTTTTCCTCATCCCCAAATGGAGTCCAAAAACGGTCACATGATCCAAAAAAAAATGACTCCACAAATTGGCAACACTAGCTCTCGCTCATTAGTGAGAGGCAATCTCCCAGCAGCCCCAGGAAGATTCTGTCATGTGGCCCAGTGTGGAGCCCTGGCTGAACATGTACTGACACCTATAATATACTGTACCACAGGGGCACACCAACGAGAGCGTCAGGGGAAATCTCTGTCCCACTAGGGAACTATTTCACAGAAGGATGCTACACAGACTATAACATTCCCACTTATCAGGGAGGAGAATTTCACAGTTTGCTTTTAAGAGGCTGGGAAAATAAAAATGATGCTTGTATGTGTTTTTGTTTATTCTCTGGCTTGCACTAGAATTCCTACTGGAAGCAGCTTGAATTGGATCACCCCAGGAATTGCAGCAGCATTATAAGACCTAAACCAGAATTAGATCACTGAGTAGACAACTGACTTTGTCTGGGAACAAACCCAGTTGTACTAAAGCTTGTAGATCCACGATCCTGTATTACCCCAGAGTCCCCTGATAACATGGCAGTGTGGCTTACAGTTTCAAAACCGTACAAAGAAATGACCTTACACAGCAAAGGGATCTTAAGGTTTCTAAGTGTTTGCACACAGTGAGGCAGAATCAGCAGTCGAAAGGAACATGTCATTAAGTCAGATAGAGAAGGGAGAGACTACTAAGCCAGGCATGGATGACGTGGTGCAGCTTTGGTTTGTTCTACTGGTGAAGCTGCAATAATATTCTGCTGATTCTGGCTTGGACAAACATTAACCAATGAGAGTTCATCTGAGAAGCAATAATGCACAGGATAACTTGTTAATTTAGACGGCCCGTAAAGAATTACACGAAAGAAAATTACAAGGCACAGTGTATGCCATTTGTTTGTATAGGAATCGCGAAAAAATAGCCTCTTGCTAAAAATATCAGCTAACGAAAATAACTTTTCACAAATGTAATAGATCAGTGACTGATATTTCCTAATTTGCAGGATTCAGACTGCAGCTTAATTATATTTTTAAAAATCCAGGACTGACAGATGGAGAGTTCAGGCATAGAAAAAGCCGACTAATCATGTTGTTCCTGTGAATCTGGGTGAGACTCGCAAAGACAGCACAAGGGCTCTTTTGAACCCTACGTATTGGGTAAAAGTGTCATTATGCATAAGCATCAGGATGGAAATCAACCAGTTATTCATCATGACTGATGAGTGACCAGTGGGTCAGGACATTGAGACAATCGCTGATGGTGTTTGCTTGATCATCTATCTATCTCTCTCTCTATCTATCTATCTATCTATCTGTCTGTCTATCATTTTTTTGATCTATAATATATTTTTACATACATGAACACTTTAGGATGCAAGGACATTGCAGTGGCTCGTTGTAGTGGCACCTCAGATCAGCCTTGATATTATTATTATTATTATTATTGATGTGATTGCAAAAATATACAGTTAATTGTGCACTGGCATCAGCACCACCAGTCATTTAAAAATGGACACAAACTGGAGGTTGCTGGGCATATTTTCAGGGCACATTCCACAGAGGATGACAGGAACTATGTAGTGATAATAAGAATCTGCTACATGTAATGGGGAATGGAAGATGGCATCTGTTGTCTGCAATGATATTAAAAATCGTCACCTAATTTTGCTAATTCTAAAAAATAGTATTACTGATTTCACACCTCTATACATAAACATACACACATCATTACAGATCATGACTAAAGACCTACTGACACAACCCTTGCACAGACCGGAAGAGTATTGATGGGAGGGGATCCACCTTGTTTGATTCATCTGAAGGCTTAAATGACTGTGTGAGTTAAGAATATATGATGTCATTCCACCTGAACAAGGGTATCAACTAAATGACATGATTGCTAGGGACCATATATAAACCCTGCTTAACATTAAATAGATCATAACAATTTGATTATCTGTCCAGAGCTACCATCAGGCATTCACCAATACTACTTTTTATTTTATGTGTACTGTATATGTGCAAGGTAAAAGCATATATAACATACTAACAGATTAATAGGTGCTTATCCATCCATGAGCAACTTAAATGTACTAGGTAAAAATGTAGTTTTACCTGATGATGACGTACATGACCAGACAGTTTCCAATGAGCCCCACCATGCAAACAATCATGTACACCACGACAATGGTAATCTTCACGCTTGTCGGCAGAAACGCGTCTGTCTCGTTATACACACTGAAGTTGGTCTGCAGGAGAGACTCGTTGTACCATCGCATTTGCTTTGAATCTCTGAGACCAGCTGGCGCATCTGAGATCTCCATCGGGAAGCGTATTTGACCTAAAACGTATACAATAACAATAGTACAGTCCAAATTAATCCAATTAAAGAAACTATATACATAATGTAGCTTACATGTATGCAAATGCGTATTCAAATATTTACACTTTGTACTCAAACACTTTCTACAGTACGAAGAATACACACACATTAAGTATCTCTGCTGTTCTGTATTTTTCCACAACCACAGCTGGAAGTATTATTCAGAGAATTATATTTAAGTACCCTGCTATTTATCTGTACATATCCATCTGCACGACATTACATACACTACAGTCGCTTAAAAAAAAAACACTGGACTAAATACTAAAGTACACTTAAGCAAAAGCAAGATTTGATACATATACATACCGTTATCTAAGTAGCACTGCACCTGTTTAAATGGCTCCAATGTCTGTCCTTTTATCCCTGAAATGCGCCAACGATCTACCGTTATTAAATTTTTGTTCGTCTTCTTGGTCTTACAGCTAAATTTCCCCTGTGGGCTCTGTTTGACACGCTCAACTGGTACACTTTACTGCAGATCTGGAAACGGACGAAACATGATTCTTTTTTCTCTCTTTACGAACGGGAGAATGTGGAGGGAGGGAGGAGGAGGTGTGGTTGGACGCCAGCGGAGTCCGATTCTTTCCTATCAGTTCGCTGCTGTGGTTAAACGGACCGCAACTTTCTGCCTTCGCTCTGATTGTGCTTCTCCTCCTCGCCCTCCTATCTGCTAGCCTCCCATTCTGGTTGCGCACAGGCGGTGCAGAGTTTAATGCAGCAGATTCATTTTCGCTCAGTTATATATTTCAAAGCACTTTAGGCTTCAGCCGGAGGGAAGTGGTCTCCCCACCCAGCGATGTGTCGTTGCGTATACCACTTTGTTCTTTAATGATCACCTTGTGCATGAGAAGACTAAAAATCTAAATTTTATATATATTTAAACAGCGCACTGGCACATATTCCTAAAAATAATTAGGCTTCAGACATATCAATGAGAACAAACGGACTGTGTCTGGCAAAGGTAAACATTTTTTTTTTTTTAAAGGATGGGCTGTTCATACGTGACAAAGTACGCATCGCAACCTCTGTTCTTCTAGTTAAAATGTCTTTCTAATTATAAGTCCTGCGCAGTACTTGAAGCAGTTGACACTTCGCCGTAGAAAATTGCTAGACTTTTATTTTGGATTCAACCACTGCTATTGTTGGCCATAAGACCATTAATGCGGAAGGAAGCAAAATTCTTGGCCTCACCATGGGCTAGAACAGGAATGTCAAGAAAGTCTCATAAATCAAGACAATAGGGGAACAAAAAGGATATTGTGTGGATGCGTATGTGTATAAGATATATGCTATAGAAAATTTTTCCATAAGACATAAAAGTGTTCCAAATTCTTCACCTGACAGTATGTGCTGTCCTTGGTGCTAAAACTCAGTCAGAGCTGTATGTATCCTGATCAAACTGTTCATAAGACTTCAGGCCTCTGGCTTTTTCGACTACACCTTTAAACTACGTCTTCCTTTCAACTACACCTTTCAACTACGTCTTCCTCTTGTCTCCTCCACCTAGAGAACAGTTAAAAAAAAATTTCAATGTGGATGAGTCCACATATGCTGTCAATTGGTATACAGTAGGCTATGCTGTCAGTCGATTTACTGTTTTAATGTCTAAACTGTATTATACTATTATATATAAGTATACTGACATGAAATTACAATGCAATAAACTGTGATACTGCAACCCATCATATCTCAAGCATCAGAGAGCTGACGGTAAATGTTACTGAAATAACAGATTTCCCAATAAATGTTATTTAGCAAAAGTGGTTTTACATAATATGCCTTAGACAGAATTTCCGGCGATCACTTAATGCTGTATTATATAGCAGTAAGGAATGAAGTGCATCGATGTTCAGACATACATAGGTCAGAAAAGACCAGCATTTGTAAGGAACTTGTCGTGAGGAATCTTCACAATTTCAGTCACTTCCACACTTTCTTGTTTGCATCACAGCCTTGTTTATGTTTTATTTTTCATAATGACCCAAGCACGTAACACAGCAGTGACAAAGCCAACATAATAAATACATAAAAGCATTTTGTTTGTGGGAGGTACTCTGTCTATTTATTAATCTGTCCCTTACCTGTATGCATAATGTATTAGATGACATGGCTGTTATCAATGAGGACCGAAAAACCTCAAATTACATCAAGACCTCGATTTAGACCAATAACAATGAACTCTGCCATCTCCAAGAACCTCACTGCTGACCTGCAAATAACATGTAATAGTACCATGTTTTAGGGATTGGGTTAGGGCAATTTGAGGTTTTCGCTGGTTCTCAAGTACCCACAGAGAGAGATGTGATTACCTTCATCAGCTATGCCAACCAGTGAAGTCTGTGTGACATCTGAGATCATTAGATATACTTGCTATGATGAAATTATGCTTCAAAACACTTACTTTAACTTGCGATCTGGTCTTATCCCATAGCACCTAGGAAACTAAGAAATGGAAAATGATTTAAACTAGTTGGTGATGCATGGTAGCCCTACATCTCTTGTTTTTGAGGCCCTAATTCCTGTCATCTCTAACTCTAGTAGTCTAATTAGGCTGTAGCACATGCGCTTCACACTGATCCGAGGGCCAAACTCAATCAGCAGCACTGCAACTGGAAAAAAATGCCAACAGGGGGTCCCGGAAGAAAACATGTGAAACATAGGAAGAACAGTACAATAACATTGAGAGGGATTCGAACCACCTCCCCAAGAGCTGTGAGGTCACATGCTGCCTGTATGCATGATTAGTAATACAGATGTCTGATTATTAAAGCTTATGTTTGTTTTTCCCCCGCTAATTTTTGGCTTACCGAAATTAAACTTTTTTGGACTTCTCATATATGTGAGACAACACTAATTAGATGGTTGACTCATTATAGTAATTTAATTAATTTGCATGTTTAAATGACAATATGTCATGTCCTGTTCGATCCTTCTGTGTGCCATGCCCCCTCATTAACCCCGTGAGAATCCTCCTGTTTCCGGCTGTTTCTCGTTTGGTGTTAATGCTTTTGTGTATTTAGTCCCCGTTCGAGTCTGTTTCCCTAGTTCGGTCATTGTCGCAGCTTATGTTCGCTTGTAGTTTGTTGTGGCTTGTTATTATTGTTACCCCTTTTTGTTAATAAATGCCCTTCGGAAGGGCTATAACGCCTGCAGCTGCAGTCATGGGTCGTTCCTCCCGTCGCCGCAACTGTGACACAATATTGACTTCATGATACCATTTACTGGAGATAATGTTCTTACAGATGACGTTCAGAACTGGAGTTCACTCACATTAATGTAATTTTTTAAATAAATTCTTGTTTATTAAAAGTTTTGAAACAGTTCGTACAATTATGTATTTTCTATAGTGCCTGTACTTTTTCCCCTTTGTGCTTTGTTTACATCAACACTCAGTGCCAAGACATACATCACAAAGACGCAGTTGAGTGACAGTTACACAAACTAATTTGACTCTAGGAAGCGTTCTGAGAAACATGTAGTTACAGTGCATCACAAAAGGTAATTACTCTGTCAGAATGAAAAGAAACCTGGATGGACAAGAGGAGAAATTGTTATTTATAAAATACAGTCACTCATGTTTTTTTAGGAATTCTAACATTTTGAATGGTGGGTGAGCCCTACAATGGGTTGGTGCCCCTTCCTGGGTTATTCCCTGCCTTGTGCCTGTAGCTTCTGAGTTAGGCTCCGGACCCTTGTGACCCCGCACAGAACAAGCAGGTATGGAAAATAGTGGGATTTATGGACACTTCTTTGTAAACTATAATTCTCATTTAGAAATCCCATCCAGGACTTCCCCTTTCTTGTACTCTGTGTTGACTCAGGTAAGCTCCACCACAGCCCTGTGTGGTTCTCAACCTTTTTTATCCAAGGGCCTGTGTCCAAGAAAACATGTTTGGATACCCCTACATAGGTTATGATATTGCTTCTCTTGTCATGCTTTAATGTGGTGGTTCATACTTTCAAATAACTCAACCACGCTCGTTAATAACAATAAGAAGTTTCTCTAGCAGCATCATAGACAAGAAAATCTGACACTTTACACAATAATCACATTCAGGGCAACTGCTATGTGACCACACCATGGTACAAACATTATATTCAGCACTTACAGCACAACACAACAACACTTATTATTAATTAACATAAATATGCCTTTATATACATTAATTTACAAGTTATTAACAGTGACAGTGTGGTGCAAGGCATGCTGGTATGTAAATAACTTACTGTAAGTCTGGATTTCCCCGCCCCACAGCATTGGATTGTCCCCACCTGAGGGGTCAGCCATCCCTGGTGACCCGCAAGTCCAACACAAAGTCCCACAAATGCAGCGGGGGCCAACACCGCCATTATGGCTGAATGTCACAGTCCCCAGTATATGTACCTATGTCTCACAGGGCTGTGTGCTCTGAGTTTTCTGGCAGCTATGATGAGTTGCGTCCAGATTCTGCAAATGATAATATTTTGAATGGCTTCATTTTAGCTATGAACTGTGGGTTGCGTAACATCCAAAGCACTCTTGCGTTTTACAACCAAGGAGTAATACTGTTGGTAAATTTTAATGCACAAATAAAGTATATTGATATAAATAGTTTTGCGTCATCTTGTATCTCATTTTGAAAAACCAATATAAATATATCTTACATCTCAAATTTTATATCTCTTATATCTCTTTTTCTGTAAAAATTCAATGGGTGTGTTTAAAACCCGGAGGACCAAGCAAACTTTTACCATAGTTTGCATCCACATATTTTTCTGAATAATTATTTTGGAAGATGTGCTAACATGTAAGAATGATGTTAGAAAATAGGGCTTTGGAGTATTTATCATTGGCACACATTTCATCTGAGTTACATATTTTTATTTCACACTGTGTTTCTGAAGCTAATGAAAAAATTTGTTTTGTTCCAGCAGGCTTATGCCATTTGATTTGCACCATGTTTTTTTCAGTGCAAAAATGTGCTGTTTGGCAAATTAATATCTGAAATGCATCCAGTTCGCCCTGGCTTTGACGTCTGTACTTATTCATGTAGACTTCCGGCTCCCTACTGGACTCTGTACTGAATAAACAGCTGGAAGATGGTGATGAACTGCAATTTAGAGAAAAGTATAATCATAAGCAGACAGAATGTACCTACTGTACTTTACCCAAATATACATAGAATATATTAGCATTTATTTTTACATAAATTGGGTGGCATTGAAATAGTGGGATATATTTAAAAATGGATTAAATGATTAATTAAATTTAAACACAGACTGGATCACAAATTAATAGGGTGACCAAATAATACATGTCCGGAAGGACAAAACGTGACTAAATGAATTAGTCTACAGAGAAGGGCAATATTTCAATTAAATGTATTTAAAATATGAATTCAATTACTTTTAAGTATTTTGCAATTTGTATTTTGCTGGACAGAAAAATATGAATGTAATTTTGTAATAAATACTTTGAGATATTGTATTTTTGTATTTAAAATATTTAAAATATGTAATTTTATTTATTTTCTATCATTTTAAGAACCTTCACCACCAGCCTGACAGACTTTTAAATACAGCCTATCACCTTCTTTGGCTGGATGGAATAAATAACGTGACACATCCTGTTGGGCCCAGCTTGCTTGCTGTGAACTCCATGAGCAGTAATACAAGGAAAGAAGCTGCTTTGGTGCTCGGTGCAACTTGTTTTAAGGTAAAATATGTAGTAAGATACAATATCAGATATTGCTCATGGAATGTCATTATAGTGCAGAAAAATAGACCAATTAGCAAACAGCAGTGGTGTGCTCTAGAACATGCGAATAAACTTGCAGCCTGCTAGTGGCTTTCTAGTTAATTTCAACAGGCATGCTCAGGTAGCAGTATCTTGTGGTTTGTCATATATGGAAGCCTTCATTAGTGATAAATTAGGGCAGCTACTTTTATTCCTATGGACAAAATTAATTTCTGTCAATAGGTGTTTTTATAGGCTGAGCCTGTGTAAATGGCAGAACCGAACATTGAACTTGACATTGAATATTATATGCGTCACAGACACTGGTTACATGTTTTTTTTTGAGCATCTCTCTAAAAACTTTCTTCGAGTTGTGCATGTTCCGCACTCTACTGTAAAACAAAGTGCGAAATTCTCACACCCCTGTCAGCCACCGCCACTAATTCTGTAGGAAACACTCCATAAAAATTAAGGGCGTAATGGTTCAGAATCCAAGACCGAAAGTGTGATAGAAGACTGTGAACATCTGTATTGAGGTCTCCTGGATCGCACCCAACCTGCTGCTGCAGATGCAGTCTGTTGAGTTTGCAGCCTGTTGTTGGCACATTATGTTACTAATGGGACAAAAGTAATTTTTCATTTCACAATTAATGCTATAACACACAAAATTATAATTCTTTTTCAAGTTAGAGGAAGCTGTAAATTTTGTAAATATTACACATTAATAGGGCTGTAATGGTACACATATTTGTCGTGTACCATTACTATTTTACAAGTGTTTTTGTATTAAACATTACTTGTTTTTTATTTAAATACATTTCTCTCAGTATTTTGTATTTTATTACATTACATTTGATAATCAAGAATTTGCAATTTGTAACAAAATACTTTGTGATGTATTTCTGCCCATCTATGTTAGTCTATTAATTAGTGCACTATAAAACATCAAATTTCCGAGCATTTACTACATTATAGAACTTAAGGGAGTGTAACACTTCACGGTTTTTCCAAACATTTAAATTATGGCTGAATTTCTCAGAACTCTAAACACAAACTGAAAATGTAACTATTTTGTCAAAACTCGACAAATCTCATGCAAAACAAAACATGCCCATCAAAACCAAAACCAAAACCAATGACAAACAATGTTCTCTCTTGTCAAAACTTCCAGCATAACAAAACTATTACAGTATGTTTTTGGGCTCTGTTTTGACGCTCTAACGCAAAGCATAAACCACAAGATGCAACTAACATTTATGGGTGTATCCAAACCCATTTTGTTAATTTTGCGTGGTATGAAAGGGTTGTTCTAACTCTATAAATTTTTCCAGAGGTGTATTTCGTGCCAAAAGTGGTACATAAGCAAATGTATTGAGGCTTACAGTTTTTATTGATTGCCAAGACAAATTTCTTGAAATTGTGCCCCATTTCCCAAAACTGTAAACACGAATGCACAACTGCATACCCATCCTCATAAATTTCTATGTCAAAACCAAACTTTTTTTTTAAAACCATGTAATCCTATATCTAAACTAAACTCTGCCTTCAGACATCACAAAAAAGCCATTAAATACACATACACTACAAAATAGTAATTACACACTGGTGAGATCAATTCAAAACATTACCTCAGAAACCTGTTACTGCAATGAATAATGGCACTTTTGGTGCAAGAACAACCTCTTTACATGATGAACACAATATAAAGACACAACACATAAATTTTCAATTCCTCGATGTACTGTAGTAAAATAAAACTGAAATTGAGTGAAAAAGTAAATCTACTGTAAAAAATATACAACTGATGAACATAAAATACAGTAAAATAATTTCCATCTATTTACCAATGTCAACTAATGGAAAAAACTTTAAAGAAAATAAAATCACACTGCCTCAGCATCCCATCTCTGGTCTCTGTCAGGCCAGAAATTCTCATCAACACAGGCAATATTAGCCCTAGCCAGGCAGCGGGGGAATAAACCCCTTGTACAGGGCCTATAAAAAGTATTCGCCCCCTGATTTCTACAAAATAATGACAATTAAATAAAAATCTGTATTGAATAAATATTCACCCCCTTTTAAGTGACTGACCTAATACAACAGAGGTCCAGCCAATTGGTGCTAGTAGTCTCACAATTAGTGGAATGGAGATCACCTGAGTGTAGTGACTGTGATTGTAAGTATAAATCATCAAGCGATTGTAGTATAAAGACGCCTGCGTCTGGAAGGCCCATTCACTGGTTCATCAGTATTCCTGGCTACCATTACAGCATGAAGACGAAAGAACACTCCAAGCAAATCAGAGAAAAGGTTATTGAAAAGTATAAGTCAGGGGATGGATAAAAAAAAATTCTAAGGCACTGAACACCCCCTGGAGTTCAGTTAAATCCATCATCAAGAAATTGAAGGAATATGGCATATCTGTAAATCTGCCTAGATCAGGCCGTTCTCACAAACTGAGTGACTATGCAAGAAGGAGACTAGTGAGAGAGGCCACCAGGACACCTATGACTGCTCTGAAGAAGTTACAAGCTTCAGCAGCTTAGATGGGAGACTGCTTTTTGGCCATCAGACAAGAGGCCATGTTTGGTGCACATCACCACAAACACACCATCCCCACTGTGAAGCATGGTGGTGGCAGCATCACGCAGTGGGGATGCTTCTCGGCAGCAGGCCCTGGAAGGCTCGTAAAGGTAGAAGGTAAAATGAATGCAGCAAAATGTAGGGAAATCCTGGAGGACAATTTGATTCCATCTGCAAGAGAACTATGGGTTGGGAGAAGATTTATTTTCCTGCAAGACAATGACCTGAAGCATACAGCCAAAGCTACACAGAAATGGTTTGAAGACGACAAGGTGCATGCTCTGGATTGGCCGAGTCAAAGCCCAGACCTCAATCTGACAGAGAATTTGTGGCTGGACTTGAAAGGGGCTGTTCACACCCCATCCCCACGCAACCTGTCCGAGCTTGAAGTGTTTTGCACTACTAAATACTGACTTGAAGGGGGTGAATATTCATGCAAATCACTTAATGTTACATATTTTTATTTAATTGTCATTATTTTGTAGAAATCAGTTTTCACTTGACATTAAAGGGTTTTTTTGTCTATTTTTTTGTCAAAAAAGCCAAATTATGTTGATCATGATTGATTTATAAAAGCAATAAAAGAGTTAGAGTTGTTCTTCTGAAAACAGCAGTCTTCTGCCTCCATTAGGTGGTCGTCTCTCAGTTCTGCAAAAACAGAAGTACTGAT
>JAODKN010000104.1:8664183-8685996 GCA_026774425.1 Petrocephalus zakoni | reverse complement strand
GGGCTCTCCCTTAGAGATAGGGTGAGAAGCTCGGTCATTCGGGGGGGACTCAGAGTAGAGCCGCTGCTCCTCCGCATTTCGGCTGGCCTGGGAACGCCTCGGGATTCCCCCAGAAGAGCTGGACAAAGTGGCCGGGGAGAGGGAAGTCTGGGCTTCCCTGCTTAGGCTGCTGCCCCCGTGACCCGACCCGGAACAGCGGTAGGAGATGGATGGATGGATGGATGGATGAATGGATGGATGGATTTTCCTAGATTGTCTTTTTCACATATTTTCCCAACTCAGACATATATTATTATTAAAATATTTTTTTATAATTTTATTATTAATAATAACTGGCAAAAGAGACCCTTGTTGTGAAGTGGTAACCATTTTTCCCTAGTTATAGTCAGTAATAATGTAGTTCCAGTACCAAAACTGGGTTATGTGTTCATACACAATTTGCAGTGAATTTAATGTCATCCAGCCAGAACAACAGGTGGGCCTCATTCAGACCCCAGGCTGCCAGGCTGCTCTTGATACCATAGAACACTTAGCAATCAGGCTTGTATCCTCCACCGTGGTCATTACGGGTCGACAGGTGGAGAGGTAGAGTCGAGTGGAAGGTGACAAAAACATTTCTCTTTCAATACTGTAGCTTCTTTCCCAAGTTGCCCCCGGAAAGGATGATATTAAAAAGAGTTTTGGAGCATTGCACTTCTTTGGCACACCTATTGTCCCAAGAAGATTACAAATAAACAGGGGGTGCATGATGCTGATAGATATTAAGTGTCCCACACTGAAACATTTCCAAGGCTGCAGCATCCAGTAAATTTCAATATTCCATACAATTGCAGTCAATACAGTACATATGCCAATAACAGGAGGGCTAGGATTGGTCAGTCCTACTGTAGAGATAATTGGATGAAGATTTCATCCATCCATCTTCCATAACTGCTTGTCTAGCAGAGGGTTACACTAAGCCTGGAAGTTTTTTCCAGGGGGAAATTTAGAGACACCAATTCACCTGACTACGTGTGGGAGGAATCCCATGACCTTGCAGCACTAGCCTCTGAGCCGCCAGTTACAAATCCTCGGACATATCCTCAGAATATGTAAAGTAACTGGCAATAGCTATATGCTAAGAAGCACTACCAGTGTTTCTCCAACCAGTCCTGTGGGACCCCCAGACAATCCATGTTTTTGTGGCCTGATTAGCAGGGACCTGGACTGTCTGAGAGTCCCGGAAGGACCAGGCTGAAAAACACTGCTGTACATTACCCATTGTAAATGCGCAGGTTGTGTTTTATGAATACCTAATTTAGCACTGCGTCATTTTTCATATATTTTCTACCTAAAAAACAATATGCAATTTAATATCAACAACAACTTTTAATAAGTATTTATCCGTCCATCAGTGGAGTCCTTAAACTGCAGTACACAAGCTGTAATTTTGTTGATTGTCATTAATGCTGTATGGACGTGCTTACTCCAAGGGAAATTGTAGTTCACAGTGAAAGAGCGAGAAGGGTAAATGAAAATCTGAGGTAATGAAATTAGAGATTAGAGATGCTTTATTGCTTTTGAGAGAGTCGGGAACTGGGACTTAAAAATGTTTATGGCTTCTGCTGAGAAGACTTCAGGTTTGATGCAAAGTTCATTTGGCTCACTCTTTCTCTGAAAATGAAATGTGAACATATTTTACATTTTATAGCCCACTACAACTGTACAATAACTTGTTAGGCAATTTATTTTAATTTCCAGTTTGTGTAGCATAAAACAAACATTTGTCAGGTTAGAAAAATGTGGAAAAAATTTGATGTTACATACTTATCATTTTAAGATCTGTTTTCAAAAACAGACTAGACCTAAAAATCAGGTTGTGTTGTGATGATTAAATGCCAAAATTCAAATGCATGATTTTATTAATGGTGATAGCCAAATTTGTAAGGGAATCAGCTGTACCTTCAGAAGATGGAGCAGGAGGTTTGGGGAAATGACTGAATGTCAGCTGTCACTCTCAGAAAATGTTTTTTATGAGATAATGCTCGTAAACTATAGCTCCTGCAACCACTAAAAACAGTGTTTCTGATTAAAGGAGTGTGTCAGTGTCATTGGTAAATTAAATTTAGTAAAATTCAGTAAATCCAAAAACATCAAGCTTACGGCTAGTAATCATACTCAACAGCTTTGTAAGTGGCCTCACAATACAATAATTCAGCTGTATTTCCACTGTGGATTTGTGAGTTTTGAATGCCCGCTGAAAAAATACAGAATTAAGTGATTTCAACAAGTACAATGTATTATATTAAATGCACAAGTTTACATTGTATGGAAAGCACATATAAACAGAACTGGATCTGATGCATGTGTCTAAATTGTTAATTGTTAAACATATTTTTAAATTGACTTTTACAATTAAAACATGGATTTTTTTCAGATAGAAAAAAAATCTCAAAAAACAAGTGATTATTTCTTTTGTTTTTTCATATTTTCCCATCAGTTTAAACATAGTTAGATTTTTTTAATGTAGTCTGTATTATGCACGCTGTATAAATTGTACTCTGGCCGTGACGTGGCTGCCGCTGCCAAGGCTCATCAGCAGCCACCATTATCTGTGTATGAAAAGATTATGCATCAGTTTCAGGCAGCATGCATTTTGCCTGATTGATTCATCACACATGGCATTAATAGATGACCAAGGTTGTGCAATATAAAGGTCAATGACTGGAACAATTACCACTGAGTTAGGCTCTTAACCTCACACTTCACTTGAATGATTCTGGTAATAGCATTCAGCAAAAAAAATGAGTGAACAAAAGCACAAGCAAGTTAACTTTCATTTGATAAAAAAACCCCGCTATGCAGCAAATGAAATATGATTCATTTCACACATGAGTTTTTGATTTTTTGTAATCATCCAACAATGTAAAGACACTTTTAAAAATGACTAAGGTCTTGTTTATTTTATTATTATTCTATTTATAAACTCAGTAAACCAGGGTTTCAGGCCCCATGGATTTTGTTGCTGTGGTGTAAATGGGTAGTAACTTGTATTTGGCATGGAGTCTGCTGAAGAGAGGCACACAGGCTGCTAAGGCACATTTGTCGATCTATTAGGGCATCATAAACTGGAAAATGGAGATGGAGTGGAACTGGAATGCTGCAAACAGCTCAAGCGTCCCTGAAATGGACTGTTTGGACCGATTTTTATACTCGGTGGTTAAGTTTGATTTATACTCTTGGGGGTTTAAAAAAAAAAATCCTTCCTGAAACACGAAACCTATGCCAATGCAGTCACATGTTGTTCTTTTCCATAAATCATTATGCAGGTAATAAAATGCAACATTTGGGAAGAAGCACCAAGCAAATAAATCATTAACTTAGATGCTTAATTGGATGTCATACATAGTGTATAGTGTATTCGCTTGTATACGGCTGACAAAAAGTGCATGTAATTCATACTGAAAAAAAAATATGACATTTAGTTTCTTGTATTTCCTCAAAATGTCAGCTAGATACACACACAGTTTGGTTATGAGTGTCTGTCTGGGGGAAAAAAGAAATAGATCAGAATATAATTGCAGTTGATTCATCTTTGCCTGCCACACATCACTGACAGAATGGATTAAAGAAAACAAGCCGGACATTTAAAATGGATGAAGAGCCAACAGCAAAAGTGTGACTGAGAAAAGCCAAACCAACAGTCGTGATAAAACTGCCATAAAAACCCAGACAATAATTTGTTCTGAGATTAAAGGAATTTGCTTTACAGGGACTTGCAGATTAATGGCGAGCTTTCATTTCAGTTCTTTTATACAGTGAAATCTGGACTATGAGTTGCATGCTGACGTTCTCCTACCCCCACATACCTCATCTCCATGCATTCACTTGCATCTGCATCACAAGGGCAAGCATCTCGCTGGATGTCTGGGCGTCTCCAATGGCACCCAGACTGTCTCTGGCTTTAGCTAAGGATCACCATAAATTGAAGTACCCCTAATCTCATAATGTTCCTCTTTAGCATTCCCAAAGACCACCTTGCATCCAATGTGAAGGTGGCCATGTGAACTCACGTACAATCATCCATGAGATGAATCTTCCTAGTCTTTCAGATAGTTAGAGCTGTGCCCTTGCAATATATTTAGTCACCATTCATTCTACTCAATGCAATGCAAATAAACATGCTACTCAGGCTAAGGACATGCAATCAATCAATATTCAGGCTATATTTGTTTTTGTCATAAATCTAAGTGCTGGAAGGTAACAAAGACCCCATTTTCATGAAAGCAGCTTTGAACAAAGCGTTTAAGAAATCACTTTTGAAACCATAAAGACAATTAAAGCAAACTCTAAATAAATTCTAAACAGATTCTAAATAAATTTGCATTTTTTCATTTGTCAAATCCCTTTTTAGCAAAGTGACTTTGGAAGAGGTTAATAGAAGATGCAGGCAAATATTTAATGATTCATTGTCTGGGCGTAAATATTTGGTCCAACCAAATACATTGTTTAGTCTTCAAATATCAGCTTTGCTACGACTTATCGCTAACCAATGACAGGCATACAATCGCCCCGTTTTTGTGATGCTTGCAATGCTCTGATCCGGACAGCGGGCAGAGTTATGTGATGTAGCCACTGGAGAAAGAGACACAACTGAAATGGGGTTAACAGAATCAGAAGAAAGCAAAGGAGAAACTCTGCACTGCGAATCCAAGAGAAAGAGAACGCTGGCATCAGTCAGAAGTCATTGTAATGAGGATTAGGACGGAAATCTGAGTTTGAGAAGAATGCCTTGGTTCAAGGGAAAACAAAAACCAGCTATTTATAGCACATGCAAATAAAGATGCCATGAACTGAATATGCTCAGCCCCCCCCCAGTACCCTGACCTTCCCCCCATCTCCCATGCAACACCATGAATTCATTGTTTTTTTGCGCTCTAAAGAGGGAGCGTGCGCGGCAGCCGCACATGCCCTGTCTGTATCACCGTGCCGCGCTGTTTGTGAGTGTAGTCCTTTTCCTCAGTGCTTATCCTTCACAGAGCTAGAAGGACTTCACATTTTAAGATGTTTTTCAGGGGTTTTGCAGAGGGTTCCCGGAATTTGATTTATAATGTTCACTACGGCCTTTGTAAACATGAAGTATTAATTTGGACTATATTTATATATTTTTTATGTATTATTCTGCAAATTTTCTTGATGTGTGCATCTAAAAGGTCACCTCTGCACAATGTTACATCAATATTATATATATATATATAAATACAGTGTGTGCATATGTGTGTGTGTATATACAGTATATATATACACACAGTGCCTTGAAAAAGTATCCATGCCCCTTGAACTTTTTCACATTTTGTCACCTTACAACCACAAACTTAAATGGTTTTCATTGAGATTTTATATGATAGACCAACACAAAGAAGCACATAATAAAGTCACCTAATTAGATAATAGAGTCCACCTGTGTGCAATTTAGTCTCATTATAAATACACCTGTTCTGTGACGGCCTCAATGGTTTGTTAGAGAACCAACAATACCATGAAGACCAAGGAACTCACCAGACAGGTCAGGGATAAAGTTGTGGTGAAGTTTAAAGCAGGGTTAGGTTATAGAAAAATATCCCAAGCTTTGAACATTGTTCAATCCATCAGCCAAAATGGAAAAAGTATGCTACAACTGCAAACCTACCAAGACATGGCTGTCCACCTAAACTGACAGACTGACCAAGGAGAGCACTGGTCAGAGAAGGAGTTCACCTTCCAGCAAGACAATGAACCTAAACATACAGCAAGAGCCACAATGGAATGGTTTAGATCAGAGAATATTCGTGTTGGAATGGGGGGCTGAATACAAATGCACGGCACACTTTTCATATTTTTATTTGCTTAAAAATTTGAAAATCATGTATCATTTTTGTTTCACTTCATAATTATGTGGTTTGTTGTGTCGGTCTATCACATAAAATCTCAATGAAACATTTTAACATTTAAGTTTGTGGTTGAAGGTGACAAAATGTGAAAAAGTTCAAGGGGCATGAATACTTTTTCAAGGCACTGTATGAACTCATGTATATTAACTCAGGTGACTAAACATATTTAAGGCATTCCTCTTTGTTGATTTATTCTTGGTGAAATGTGTTCCTTAGGGACAATAAGTGGGCAGGTGGAAGGAAGATAGATTTAATGATTGATCTCCATGCTAATCTGATGAGTGATTTAGACCAGAAGCTGGCAAGCTTGGCTTATGCCGTTGAATTTGACATGCCATTAGCTGGTCCCACAAAGCTGTCCAAAAAATTGGCCAATAAGACTCAGGCATTCATAAAACTGATTACAGTTATTTTCTTTATATATTCTTTGCAGTGTGGTCATATGGCATGTTAACCTTTAAACAATTCATATAATTATTGGTTTATACTAAATTTGGCAAGGATATTGAATTACCTTCATTACCTTAATATGAAATAAGTCCAACAAACGTGCCCATTTATCCTAAAATGCCAGGCAGCAGTGCAGTCGCAGGCTTCTGTGGTAAGTGAACCATAAACACTGTCTCACCTGGATATAACTCAAAGGAGATAAAGAGAGGATGGGCCACTTTCAATTAAAAACTAGCAGCGAAATGATTTGCAATTAAAAATGTGGAAATCTGGGGGATAGGACTATAGACCCACAAAGAAAATGAATGATGACACTTTGATCTTGGGGCAGCATGCCATGCATGCTGATGTTAAGCCCGCTGTCTCTGGGCTCCTCATCTGCATGCACAATGCCACATCTTATTCTCTCCCCTACCTTCAGTCTGCACCTGCTAGATCGTACTGATGACACCCCAAAGGTGTCATTATAGTGGCCCTGAAGTCCAGAACAGTTCTGCACAAAAAAAGATATTTCAGCTCCGTGCACTATGAGGGAATATCCTAATAGTATCAGATAAGCTCAATTGTATCTCCACTAACACCTGCTGTGCAAGTCAATTGAGAAATGTACTGGGAATTTATAAAGAACAAGAACAAAACCTGAGACCCACTTTTTTGTGACTCTCTCCTTTAATTGTACATAGTGTTCTCTGCTGAGTTTCATATTACTACTGTGCTCCTTTCTCTGACATACACATTTGTTCAGCTTCTTATTTTCTGCCTTTCTCTACACCTTCCCGCCTCTTGGCTATACATCTGTAATTACAGCACCTAAACTGTTGCTCGTAGTATTTCATATCCAGAATGGATCTTCTGGCTCAGTAAGCCAGCCAGCGCTTCAGTTAGCTTTGAGATTTATAACTGCTTACTTTCAGGCTTTCCGCTCCCTCCAGCCTTATCAGTTGTGATACAATAAACAGGCAGGGAAATGCCACGTCAGAGCTCCGCTGGTCATTTGATCAAGGGCAGTCACGCCATAATATGGCTCCCTGCCTGCTGGAATGGATGGGACCCTCGCAATGAGGGGATGAGCCCGTGCCATCTGTCAGCTTAAATGACTGATCTCGGTCACTCTGCCCTCATAAAACGTGTACTGCCTCTTGAAGGACCTTACAATGCTGAAACACTGCCTGCTTCCAGCACAATCAACGCGAGCTGAAATTTGGTAGCATTCGTATCCCCCAAAATCGTTTCATGTAGGGCTGCCACTAGTGACTATTTATCTATTGATTAATCTATTAACTATTTTAACGATTGGTCAGTTAATTTAAGCGATTCATTTTCCTCCAGAAAATTAAACTGACAGTTTCATTTAAGTAATTTTTATTTTGACAAGAAACTGTATGTCATTGGAGGGGGTTAGATAATTGACTCCCAGTTTTTGGCACTATAAAGATATTACTACACTACAATTAGATTAGCAGTAATGAGAGATGCATTGTGATAGACAAAAAGTTAATCTGTATAAATTCAGAATATCATATGTTTATTGAATTTGGTTAGTGGCACTTGTTTTAGTAAGTCATGGAAGTGATAAGCACTGATATCACAGTGAAGGAAGGGACAGCTCAGCAGCCACAACATCATATAAAAGAGGAAATATTGTGGTTAAATAAGGTTTTACAAAGTTACATGTAAGAGTCGGTAACCATTGCTGTTGATATTAAAGTGCTCATTTTAATTTCAGCTAAATTGCCTAGCAAATCCTATGTAGTAAAGGCAGTATCCCTGCCTTGTGCCCTGAGATAGAATCCAGGCAGTCAGTGACATTGCCTGGGATAAAAGGTTGGAAGACTGATGGATACGCTCTCCAACAAGAGTTTCAGATCAAATTCTAGGTGTCTCATACCTCCCAAAATAGGCAGCATAAGCATCACTTATACATTATATGGATAAAAGTTTTGAGACACCTGGCCATTAACCGTACAGGAAGTTTTATGTCATCCCATTCTAAATCCATAGGCATCAACATGGAATTGGTCTTCCCTTTGCAGCTATAACAGCTGCCACTCTTCTGTGAAGGCTTTCCACAAGATTTTGGAGTGTGTCTGTTGTGGAGATTTTTACCTATTTATCTAGAAGCACAGGTCAGGCACGTGAAGGCCTGGCTCACAATTTCCATTGTAGTTTATCCCAAACAAGTAGTTTGAGTAGTTTGCAAACCCTACAGACTATTTTTAAGGTGCTGAAAGTGTTACATGCAAAGTGTTACAATGATTTGTCACGAACTGAAAATCTCAACCCTGAATCTGAAAACTAATTCTCTTTTCCCCCGCTGTGCAAAAATTGGACCAAACCGTGAATCCAAAACTGACATTTGTACTGAACCATAAATTTTGTGTTCCATTACACCCCTAATACCAAAGAAGGAAAAAGGCAAATAATGGCCGTTCAGTACACACAGCTCTTGATATTCTCATTCCATGGAAGTGATATAAAGACAATTCTTTAGTTTTTTGTTTCAGATCAATTGAAACACTGAGGTATATTGGATTGTACCCGGGTTGGCTCCGAAAATAGTATTGTCACACTATTAAAACGTCATGACTTAACAAGTTGATGAAAATGAGATGAAAATTTCAGGAAGAGATGAATTTGAAATGGAAAGTATTATCTTTAGTTAGTGTTAATTGTAGTTGCACATGATTGGATATTGTTGATCTAACCGGCTACAAGCATGTAAACCATGAAGTTCTTTTTCTAAAGTTTCTCTGTAAACTCATTATATCTGTGCTAGGCTTGTACGACTTTTATCGTGGGGGACCATATAATCTCTGGACAATATGACAGTATGAAAATGAAAAATATAGCAATGTATGTCATAGAAAACAAGACAGTAGAACAGGGGTGGGCAATCTTATTCAGAAAGGACCCTGTGTGTGGGGGTTTTCGCTGCAACTCCCTAATTAGGTTACTAATTAGAGGATTGATTGGCAGACAAGTCCTCACACCTGGGTTTGAACAGCAGACCTAAAGGTTACCCAAAAACCTGCATACACACTGGCCCTTTGCGGATAAGTGCCCACCCCTGCTCTAGAACAAGATGAAGATGTACTGATACTTTACTCAGATCATATTAATACTACACAACACAAACACACGCCTGGTAGGGACAGAAACTCAGAGAACCAGAGATTAGGATTTAATTTGGAAGATTAAGCAACCAGAAGTGAGATTGGCTGGCAGTCAGTGTCACGGTTCAAAGAAGGTCAAAAACCAGGAAGCTTGGTCGTACACAATCACGATGGACGGGAGAGAAACATGCAGGTTAAACTCCGGGGCAGCGGGGATGAAAGAGGACAGGAGCAATGAAGGTAAATAGAGAAGTGGTGAGACAAAAGACAGCCGCTAACCACTCAGTGACCACCATGTAAGGAAGCAATACCTCGCACTGAGTATGAGGGGCAGGTGCGTATATAAACACTGCAGAACAGGTGCAGGTGCTAATTGGGGCAATCAGGAGAGCCTGCCCTGCGCAGCGTGACACATGGAAAGAAGCCAGGAGGAAACTTACTTTTGTACCTTTGAGCACCGAATTCACCAGTAGGACATTCAGCAGTACAAACAGCTAAAATTATAAATCGACAGGGGCTTAGAAATTAGAAGAGAACAAAAATGAATCGCATTAATAACTGTGAAATGTAAAACAAGTTCAATGAACTGAATAAATCCAAACACAAAGGAAGTGTTTGGCTCCTATGGTTAGAATAATAGCTAATAAAGATAGCTCCATTCCACATTTGCACTTTGTTCTTTGATTCATCTGATTATTAACCATCAATCAGTTATACAAATCAAAACCAGCTGGGCATCTTTAGCTCATGTGGCTTTTATCCTCCCTTAAATGCTTTTCTGGCTTTCAGGGCTGGCTTTACTTTTTCTTCTAATAACATATTTTACTATAATGCAATCAAGCTATAGTTGGTGAGTTATATTGGTAGTCTTAAATAGTGAATTTAAAGTTTTGTGAAATTTACTTAGGGTGAAGGCAATGGCATATAAGCTTTAGCAGCCTAAGTGGAAAATAGGTCACTTTTTTGTTTGACTTGTTTTTATTTACATTACTTAACAGTTTAATTAATTTAGCTGGTTGTAGTGCATTGAAATATTTTATAATTGTAATTCATATTATTCATTATTCATAAGGTGGCCCCCTGGGTAGCACTGTTTTTGCATACCTTCATGGTTGGGGGTTCAAATTTCACCCCCAGTTTGCATATTATCCCTCATTTTCCAGATTCTCTAGTTTCCTACCACACTCAAAACACATGGGGTGTTTGGCAATACCATGAACGAAAAGAACGTCCTTGCATTCTTGGCAAGCACATTCTTGCTAACTTGCCTCCCAAGAACGAAATTGGGATGCAATGAATCGTGAGTTTGTTCTCGTTCAGTGAGGATCCCTGGCATTTGGGGCTAGCCAAGAATGACATCTGGGGATTTTTTCCATCCTCCATACTTTTGTTCTTGAATATTGGAACTATACTAGTACTTAGTACGCGAGAACACAAGAACAAGTAAGTATGCATATTAATAAACATCAATTAACTTATGCAAATTGACCTCTGTAAACTCCCCCATCGTGCATGTGCCTTACAGTGGACTGGCATTCCATCTAGGATTTTAATTCCCCTGTGCCCTCACAGCCTGGGATGGTGGGCTTGTATGAGGGTGATTGTTTTACGAACATCTTTTACCTAAAATGTATGTGTATAGAAAAGCCTTTGTCTGTGTAAATAATAACATTTATGAACAGTAACTATGGTACTTTTGACACTCAAATTGAATAGGTTACAAAGTGAACATGGAGGGCTATATCAACAGCAAATGGTAAATAGAAATGTAGGGCTATATTTTTAAACCATGAGCTGGATTATCTTGTTCCGTCAGAGGTGTAAAATGATCTGAAACATAATAAGATAGTAATATGCTATCCTGATGGATAATCTCCATTTTGTGCTCAATAGTGTTCCACGTTTGGGGATGGATAGATGGATGGATTGTGTTCCACATCAATAATCTTGTCCTGTCGCCCGCTCTCTGCCTCAAAGAATACAGTATTTGTGATATTCTCTGCTACATCCCACCCCAGACAGTCTGGCACTGCACAGAACCACCTGGTGGCTGGACAACAGTTGAGGCATTAGTGCTGTTTAATAGACCAAGCAAATTGATTGAAATTAATTGAACAGAATGTGATTTAACTATCTAACTAGTAAATATGATGCCATTTATTTTCAATTATACTTGCCAAGTTTTGACAAAATGATGTAGGCCTAAATAACTATATGCAGTATTATTATGTTTCTAATTACACTACTTAAGTTAAACTGCAAGACCCTGCCCTCTGACTTGTCTGACTTATTTTATATATTAAAAAACACTTAGATTAGAAATTAGTTTTTTCCTGCTTTCTTGCATAATGTAACCTCGGGCCCTGTATCTCAAAGCAGGATTTCTTGCTTAGCTGGATAACTTTTCAGATTTAAGGTACCCAAGGTTAAATGGACTTTATCTTCATTCACTTACATTTAACTCATATGATTTTCATGCCACACAACACTGGATGGTCCAGATGGATGGAGTTCTGCATGGCTGGTCAATGACTCCTTAATGATTGAGGCATCAACAAGGAGGTGGTAGATTGATGTTGTGATGGTAGGCCCCTGTAAGGTCTCTGTTGGTAATGTACTGTTTGTTGCTGATGTCAGTTTCAGAAAAAAATCTGGACAACCCCATTTTAATGCATTTGTTCTCTATTCTGTCTATTTGTCTCTATTTTAGCCAGGTTTTGCCTTATAATAAAAGCTGGGGCAATGGAGTAATACATAGCAAATATTGCAACAATCTCAAATTTTTTTTCTTAAATTTTAGACTCTTCAGATGAGCCCCCGTTGGCTTTGATGACAGCATTGCAGACTCTTGGCATTCTTTCACCCAGCTTCCAGCAAGCATTCTGGAATGCTTCTCCAACAGTCTGGAAGGAGTCTCCACAAATTCTGAGCACAAGTTGACTACCTTGCTCATATTCTTTGATCCAATTCACTCCAAACCAGCTCGATAGGGTTAGGTTGGAGGATTGTGGGGGGGCAGGTCACCTGTCACAGCACTCCATCTCTTTCCTGGTTCATATGATAGTACTTACTACATAACCTCAAGGTGTGCTCTGGGTTATTATCTTGTTGAAAAACAAACTATTTTCAGCAGATGTACCCAGACCTTTGACAGGTACTGAATAATAAGATATTGCTCATGACAAGAGGCCGGGGTTGTTCAGGATATGACTCCAGTCAGTCACACACACACACACATATTCACGGATTCCCCTAACTTCAGCTCTTTTGGTTGTGGGAAGACACAACTCTGAAGGCATGAAGTCGTCTACTGAGTCACCTCACTGCTTTGTTAGTAAGTCTAAAAATTGCATAGTATACTCTTATTAAAAGACAATGTTCTGTAGTATCTTCACCCGTCATTCTTCAGACATCGTTGGAAACTAGTAGACACCAAAAATTACATAGAATTACAAGAGAGAGACATTTTTTAAATAGGGATACTATTTTAACTTGCATGGCCTTGGAGGGATATTAAAGTGACATAATTTTTCCTTAGCAGATACTTTCATCCAAAGTGATGTATATTTTTTGAGACAGCAGGGTCAGCCAATCATGGAGCAATTAAGGACCTTAATTAAGAGATCTCACTGCTGACCCCAGGATTAGAACTAGCAATCATCCGGTCACAAGCACAGCATCCTAACCTGCTGAGCCACACACCGCCATGTAAAAACCTCCAAAAGAATAGTCTCAAAACATTAAAACTGCATCAGACAGCACACATGAAGTGAATGCAGAACTGGAAGCGATAAAAATCTTTGCAGTAATTCCTAATCTGGATAAAATAAACACACGCACATACAATTTGGGGAATTATATTGCAGCAATCATGTCTAGCTGGTGGACACACAGAATTATTTTCCATGGTGAGTAAGTGTACTGGGCTATCAGTCCATCTATCTTTCATAACTGCCTATCCCAGGAGACATAGGGCATGAGGCTGGAGACATCAAACAGAAAATACCAGCCAACTGCGGGGAGACCACTCACACATGCACAACATAGTCCAGACAAGCCCAATGACTTTCATTTAGGGCCGATGTCACCCATGAGTTGTATTGATTTATATCCAGTTAGAAGAGATACAGTAGAATAACCAGTGTATTTTCAATAAACGCTAGAAAGCACTGGATATGGTTTTGTAAGATGGAGATTCCCCCACAGGGATCAATAAAGTATATTCCTTTAATTTCATTTGCTGGTGGCTACATCTCTATGGAGGCGAGCTTGGCTGTGAAGGCACCTAGGGAGCTGGGGGTCAAGAGCCTTGCTCAAGAACCTACAGATAGGCTGGGGCCAGGCTTCAACCAGTGACCTTCTACATACTGGCTCACAAAAACTTCCTATTTTGAATTTTATAATAATCATTGATTTTATAAAACTCAATGACTACAAGCAAGAAAAGAAAGGGGGAGGGGGGGTGATTTGTGAAAAAGCCTGTAACCTTTTTTTTGGTCCCCACAAGGATAACTTCAATTTTATAAAAATCTGCGAATGCAATCAAAAAGACTAAAAAAGCCGAAAATTTTTGGTTACTTATGGTTAAGGTTAGGGCTGGGTGGGGGTTAGGGTTGTCATACTTGGCATTAGGGTTATGCCCATAGAAATTAATGGAGAGTCCCAATAACGATATGAACACATAGGCTGTGTGTGTGTGTGTGGGTTTGCATAGACCACGTTCTGGGGCTGAAATGTCACCAATGTGAGGTAAAACCGTAAACTTCGAGACATTTTCTCAGGTGCCTATTTGAATTAACTCAATTTCATATAAACCCGTGAATGCAATCAAAAAACTGAAAATGCCAAAAGTATTGTACAGTATTTGGGTTCGTTACTCATGGTTACGGTTAGAGCTGAGTGGGGGTTAAGATAAGGGTGCTGTGATTGGGATTAGGGTTTTTCCCATAGAAATGAATGGACAGTACCCATTTAAATAGGTATGTGGGTATGTACGGTATGTGTGTGTGTGTGTGTGTGTGTGTGAGCGAGAGAGAGAGAGAGAGAGAGAGGTTGTCCCATCCCCTGCTTTATGGCCTGTGATTCACAGGATTGGTGTTTATGGAAAATAGATGGATGGATGGCTCAGTTTACTTATTCACCATGGGAATTAATTCTGCCTGTCTAGCAACTAAAAGTGATTGGCACAATGCCAATCCATTTTTGTTTTCATCACCAGGAATAACTGCAATGCTTTTTCTGGTCTATTTCTAGTTCTGAATGGAGACAAAAAAGAGCCCCTGCTGTATTTCTAGACCTTGAAGCTAATGCAATTAAGCTTAATTCACATTTACTGTGACCTCTTGCATATTTCATGTTCATTCATATTTACTAAGGTGAAATTGTAGAAATACAAATGATAATGCAGTGTCCAGCTAAGGCTTTCATGGGCAAATTAAATTCATTAGCAATATTACCGGCAGGGACATAGCTGGAAATTCTGGGCCTTGTGACATTGACCCTTGTGAATGAACCAGGGTATCCAATCCCATCTGACACCCCTGATCAAAGGCACACAGCTTCAGTAAATAAATCAAGAAGAAATGGGTGTGTGCTGACTTCTGCTTCAGTTTCAATGTTTTAAAACTGTACTCTGTTTCTGTATTGTTTTCTCCATGTAGTACAAAGCTAATGGGAATCTCAAAAATTTCAGGTAGTGTGTGTTTGTACCCTGTGATAGATTTGCATCCTTTCCCCTGCCTTATACCCTTATTCTACATGTGTTTCAGACCCCACCACGACCCTGACCATGATAAGAAGTTGAAGGATGAATCGATGGTTTAAAGATACAATGTAGTATTTCGTTAGGACATAGTTTTTATAGTCAGTTTGTGAATGTGAATCTAAGATTGCTACCAATTTACCCATTAAATAAACTCCATGGCTTATATACTGATCAGCCATAATATTATATAATATTGACAAGTAAAGTGAATAACATTGATTATCCCATTACAGTGGCACTTGTCAAGGGCGCCATTGTATATTAGGCAAGTGAGCAGTCAGTTCTTGAGGTCGATGAGTTGTGAGTAAAAATGGGGAAAAGCGGAAGCATCTGAGTGACTTTGACACGCGCCGAATAGTGGTAGCTAGGTGACTGGGTCAGAGCATCTCCAACATGGTGGGTTTTGTGGGTGTTCCTGTTATGCAGTGCAGTTAGTACACCTACTGTAGTAGGGGTATAACGGTAAACGCTACATTACTGAACCTTTGAGTACACTCCCGACGGTTCAATATGCACACGTGATCCGCGGCATTACAATAGGCCTGTCATTTTGTAATATGTATTGGCTTGATTATGAGACAGTGTTTCTTCCCCAAAGAAGTACGTCTAAAAAACTGGGGTTGTCTTGGTTTTGTGGGCTTGAATTTAAATTTATTATGCAACAGCAGATGGTGTAAATTATCCGCCTCCTGGCTAAAGGTAGCCACATACTTCAAACGTAATCAGTGTCGTTTCAGCGAGGCGACATTGTGTGAGCGGTGACCCCACCCACTGTCGACAACTGGCCAACGTGACAATGTGGGGTTGATCAGCCTTTGGCATGCTCTGTACCACACCACTCATATCTTTAAATGGTGTAAATTAATATGTGTATTTGTATATTTATATTAACTGGAAATGTCATATGCATGTGATGCTGGCCGATGAATGTGTGTGTGCATAGCCGTGAGTATTATGTACACTTCTTTATTAAAATTACTCAACCACTCACCACAATGTTTTTTACTTTATGTGGGTCTGCTGCATCAAAAACATTCTCTCTTGAGTTGTGGAACTTGCAATATTTATATGTAATATTTAATATCTACACTGTGCTGCGATTGCCAGTGGTTGCTTTTAAACAGTAATATGTGATAAGTGATATTAATTTAATATTGCCTCTACAGGTACTGTACATACTAGTACACAGATAATTTAAAATAGAATAGACAAAGCGCCTACAGGTTATAACAGTTAGAGTTGGAGACCACGCCTCAAAGTGTCAGGGCTGTTTGTGGACATACACAATATTAGGTAGGTGCTTTAAATGTTATGGCAGATAAGTGTACAACAAAACCTTGAATTCATAACACAGGCTATGAACTACAGGCAAATCACACTGATTCTTGGTAAGATGATTTAGAATAAACATCAGCCATCCAAGACTGCATATTGCTTTCTAATTCACCAAAGGCATAACTATCTTAGGTGGAAGACAAAATCTTAACACAAATGACTTCTCTCGTCTATGATAGAATGGAACAGTCGTTATTTGCAGTGCGATCTTCACCTGACAAACCCTGACAATGACCTCTGCAGCGTTACTCCATGAGTTTCCCAGCAATGAATTCATTTCCAGCAATGAATTCATCTACTCCCAGCCCACATCAGTGCAAGTCTGCAATGTCTGCAACTGCAATGTTGTTCTTTATTTTTGTCAAAAACCCTTGTAAAGTTGGCCCCGCATCTGTTTTCCAAGGGGATACACTCCAATAGCAGAAAACTGTGGGTGCTTCATGAGAAAAACTTCTGGAAAGGAGTGGCAGCAATTTTTCAGCTAAGTAGTTTCACAAGTGGAAATCTCAAAGGACTGCAGCTCTTTTCTGCAGGATCAAAGTATTTCCATGCAGACTCACGGTCTACGTGGAACTTGTGTTTACGAGTCACTCTCAGTGCTGAGGAACAACATGGGGCTACAGAAAGGGGCTGTCTGAGAGCATGCAGTGCCTGCAGGCAGAAACTAGAAGACAAAGCTATGTTCAGGATAGCAGCGTGAGGCTCTTTGAGCTCTGCGTGAACATAGAGGGGTCTGCTGACTTTGAGATTACTGCAAGAAAGGCGCCGGGCTGAGCAAAGTGACGAAGCCTGCTCATTCCCTCCGCATCTTCCTCATTGCTAGTCATGTAATAAAACTGAGTTCTGGTTTACACTCAGCCCCACATAATGGCTGCTGACCCCAATGCCCAAAGCCACCCCCACCATAACCGTGCCCCCACCGTCTGTCAATAACCGTGCAAGTACTGCTGTGGTACCCTGGGCAAGGTACCATCCCCAAGCACTGCTCCCCGGGCGCTCACGTAGCTGCCCCCTGCTGTGTCACATTGTCACATGGGTTAAAGGCAGAGGACACATTTCGTTGTTGCGTGCTGTGGTGCGTCAACAATGACGATTAATCACCTTCATATTTCCCCTATTGCTGCCTTTTGGTTTTTTTGTTCCCCAAGTTCTGAGTGATGAAACAAGCCTGGAATTTTGCATTAGAAAAGCAATAAATATTTCAAATTTTTATTCAATACACGTTTCCCTTGACATTTTCATATGCATGACAATTATTATTAATAATTAGCCATATTTTTCAATTACGCAGTTTGCAATGATATGAGGATACAGCAACAATTAGCATATATTTCTTAAAAACACAGGTATCCGGAAAAAATAAAGCAAGAGAGAGCACTCGGGATCGCACAGACATAAATATAGAAGTACAGTGTGGAAAAGGAAATTACAGGAAAGACTATGAGGAGCATAACAAAATCTGTGTGACCTGTCTGTCTTTGTTTGCTAAAAACTACCTGCAGAACAACAACTATCAAGTCAAGATGTATTGCCTGTGCAGGAATTAAAAACATTATAGATGGGTAGGGAATGCATATTTATGCAAATGAGGGCCCTCAGAAGCTGCAGACAGAGATTAATTAAACATGGCACATTTATGATGAGAATTTTGACAATAAGCTGCTTAGTTAACACATCTCAAAAGTTATTCCCTGACTGATAACGTTTTCCATCTACATCATATACATGGGTCATGCATACATGTTCTCCATTTAACTCTTGCTGTTGTATGCCCATCTTTCTAAAAAAAAGGATAATCTTTGCACACATGACATCATCATAGATAGCATAGCACCTACATTCCTCAACATGACACCTTCTGGGACAGCAGTATTTTGGTGCTTATTTAAAAGCACCACTCTATATCAGATGACTTGCCTTGTGCTCTGCTCAGCAACTTCAAAACCAAACCAAGCAATATCTGCCATGTTTTTAATGTGAGGTGAACGGAGGGACTAAGGTGACCACAATTGTTAGGGTTTATTTCATCCATCAGTGATTGTAGACATTTTAGTGCTCTGATTTATACCACTTTTAATGACTGGGCCAGAATGTTGATGCCTGGGACCTTTGATATGCTTAGTTTGGTTTCCTTTTCTAAAAGCTGTTCATATTGTACCTGCTAAGCCAGGATATTTTGGGACCTCTTTTCATCCGTGATACTTTTGTGATGGTTGATTGCCCCATCGGAAATGGAGACGCACCGGTCAGCAATGTACATCCTACAGCGAGGAACTGAGTTCCTGCTGAAGTGCATTTAGCTCCACTGTCTCTCATCACCATACTTCTTTAGTGGCTGACGGGTAGAACATTACCCTGTTCTGACTGATACGCATCGCTTGATGAACCGTGTAGCCTGCGGAGAGCAAAGATGGGGGTGGCTGACAGTATGCACACTAAAGGTGTCTATACATCTTCAACATCCGTGAGCTGGTAAAGGTGTTGTTTCCATCTCCATTCTGAGATGTAAAAACTTAGTTACTGTCACATGCTTCTGATAACCATCCCTGCACAAGAAGATCAGGAATAGAATCATTACCGATCCACTCTGTCCTGCTTTACAAGAACTTCATTTGAGACCTATTATACTGCCTGTTATAGTACACTTGGTTAAACAGAGTATGTTCAGAATCTGCAATAGTGAAGAACAAATGAAAGACTGATGTCTCATCCAAAGGGATGCTCATTAAATCAGGAATCAAGAAAACCGGACTCCATGGAAAATGTTGGCTTGAGTCAACATACTCAATGACCTCATAAGCAAATCAGATAAAGCAATTAATCAAAAGAGCACCATATGGATTTTCAAGTGCTGTTGTCGTATAAGGAAATGAATAGTTTGATCCATCACAGTTTTATTTCAATACATATTCATGGAAGTGAAAAACAAAAACCGAGCTTTTATAATATGCCAGTAGACAGAGAAAGATCTAAGGTCACCTCTGGGCCCAGAGTTCTTTCATCGAAACTCTTAGAAAAGCCAAAGGTCATACATTATAATTCTTTATGTGCAGACCATAGTACGTCCATCCATCCATCCATCCATCCACCTTCATTACAAGTAGTGCCTATAAGCCACTGGTATTAAATTAAATAAAATTCCAGTTAAAGTAATTATAAGTTAAATGTGTTATGACAGCTTGGCCGTTTGTAAGAATAATGTTGCAAACAACAAAGTGTTCAGCTTCAAAGGATCACTGGTGTCTTCTGCCAGTTAAGAATGCAGTCCCTGTCTTTATCCCATTGATGAGATGTTGATATACATGTTCATTGTTTAAATTGAAATTGAGCAGTTAGATAGCCACTTACCCTGGACAGGGTCTCAGGTAACCGGGAGCAGGTATCACAGGCAGCATAACAAACAAGGCAAGGGGCTGGAAGAGATGCAAGTCCTTAGTAGTACACACACACTATGCACAATTAATGCCCAATCAGCTCCTCACACGGCAGGGGCAAGATTCAACCCCCCAACCCTGGAGCTGCAAGAAATAACATGGAAACCTAAATTTTAACTTACATTTCATTTAGATAATTTAAAGGAAATAAAGCAGCACCTTTGCTTTTTATAGAAGGCAAAGTTATATCCTTGTTCAATTAAACAGCGTTGTGTTAGATGGACAAGAAACGACTCCAGACTGAGATGTAAAGAGATGGTTACTTTATTGCTTTGCACCCCGGCCTGATCCTCCTTTGCTTCGCCGCATTGCGCGTCTTTCCAAGCCCTATGAATTATTCAGGAGGGCGGAACGCCATGGATTGTATGTGTATGCGCGTCAGGCTGGGGGGCAGGGTGATTTATAGGAAAGGAGGCAGCTCGCCACAGACCTCACAAACACATGCCAATAGTTGATTTTCTATACTGTTGCAGCATGGAAATCAGACGTTATTTACTGGAAAGCATTTCGATATTTTGTTTTGCCCTTATTTAATAGCACAATTATGATGCGATTAAAAAGATTTGGTTAGATTGGTTTGCAACGGTTTTATTAATTTCTGAGCCTTGTGCGCAAAATATATGTGTGCAGTAAGATGGGGAGGGGTGACTCACACGCACGTGTACTGAGGCAGATGTGTGTGTGCACGAACACACGCAGACACACACGCACACACATCTGTATTCCTATCTTTGTGGAGACTCCCCATTCATTACTATGGGAAAAACCCTAATCCCAACAACCTTAACCCCTACCAGCTTATCCATGAATAACCAAACAAAATCTTTCATAATTTCTTTCATAGAGCATTCATAGATTTTTGTGGGTCCCCACAAACTAAAAAGTGACAAATATGAATAAATACAATAAATACAAACCCACACACACATACGCATGTACGCACACACAGGAAACTAAAACAATGTGTTCAAGACCACCTTACCAATATTAATGTTTCAAAGTCTGATCTGTGAAGCAGATTGCCCATATTAGCATCACATCTCACTGAAATTAACAAGTTCTTTGGTTTCTCTTTCTTAGGTATCCAGGCAACAGCATCACACTGAGCAGAGTGATGAGTCATAAAGACTGAGGTGCCACATTTAGAGTCAGATAGATGATGTACACTGGCCTTCTTCTGGCGTAAGCATGTATGCATTTAAGGCATGATTCCAGCCGCATAGTTAAGTCCTATTGTTCCAATGGCCATGTTGCCGTAGCCATAAATTATGTCTAGCCTATCGAAAATCCCTACACTATTTCATGATAAAGACACACAGATGCATATGAACAAAAAAACATCTTCGTAATGCAACGTGCCTTCTCAACTAATTTGTCCGGTCGTTCACCAT
Source organism: Petrocephalus zakoni (assembly GCA_026774425.1). Taxonomy (NCBI): domain Eukaryota; kingdom Metazoa; phylum Chordata; class Actinopteri; order Osteoglossiformes; family Mormyridae; genus Petrocephalus; species Petrocephalus zakoni. The sequence continues at coordinate 8,664,600 of JAODKN010000104.1, read as the reverse complement.
TACTGATCCACTCATTGACAAATCAAATTGACAGGTGTGCAGACGCACACCAGTTCCTGTTTATTTCCCCAGGGAAATGGACTAAAGGATGGTAAATTAAGCACAAGCTGACAGTTTCTGCAGCACAGCTCAATGCACTTTTTTGCATCCACTGTTCCTTTGCTTGCTGGTCATTTGGAGTGATAGCTTTTGAGATGAGCATAGCCCTACAGCATACATCGAGCTTATAACATGAGCCTTGTTACCACCCAGGGGTGCAGCTATAGACTCTGGACCCCATGAAAGCATATCATATTGGCCCCCCAACCCAGATTAATCTAATGTAATTTTTAGGGCCTCTGTTACATAAGAACATAAGAACATAAGAACTATACAAACGAGAGGAGGCCATTCGGCCCATCAAGCTCGCTTGGGGAG
>JAODKN010000104.1:8621008-8643959 GCA_026774425.1 Petrocephalus zakoni | reverse complement strand
TTGCAAATTTCATGTCAGTATTGAGTGTTTTTGGGGTTATGAAACTATCAAATGGTATTAGCCATTCAATTCAGGCATCATATTTTGCAATGTTCTGCTTATTTTCCTTTTTATCCATAACAGAATAGGCATTCTCATTTTCTTCTGCTTTGTGCCTACTTAAGTGGGAGTTAATTGTGACAGCTATTAACCCCACCTACGATCTGGAGGAGAAACAGCAGGACTGAAATGTGTCTGTTCTGTTTGTCATCGCCGGACATTATAGATTAAGTCCAAAATACTGAATCAGCCAGCACTGCCCTTACTTTTTATGTTGACCCACACCTACAGAACATATCACAAAAATGATTAAAGGACAAAGCGGAATCGAGGTACTGCAGTCGCACTGTACCCTGAGTATAGTCCAACTATTCAAAATTACAATTGTGCGCTAGCTTACTTGAAAGGTTCCCAGTACTCTCTGTTGTTCACTTTAGCATTCCCAGGTCATGCCTTTTTGCCTCGAAGGTGACAACAATTACGTCTGAAAGACCAATTTCAATTTAACGATAAAAGTGAAACAAAATCAAAATGCTCTTAAGGATGTAAATTAGCTGCAGAGTGTGAGTACACCCTGTCACTCCTACCCCTCCCAAGACCCACTGCGGGACAGGGGAGGACAGTACCCAGAGCATGCGCAGATAGGAGAGACCAGCAGCCTTTGGCATGTCCATGACCACAAGCGGAGGGGCCACCAGGTCGCCCAGGTTTTGCTGCCCTTCACAAGGGTCATCCATTGTAGGGGCACAGGTTCGGTAACTAGCATGACCTCTCTACCCATAAGGAAGTTTCACAGCTCAGTCACCACCTGCTGTGGCATACCTTCATTCCACAGGCATTAATTAGTGGATCTGGTACAACACTGGTTGCTCTTCAACCCCAAAGCACTGGCAATAATCACAACTACTCTACATACTGAATACACCATCACATCACCTAGATGGGCAGTTGTGTCAAATGTGACATCAGGACCTCATCTAAGAAGCTGGGCCCCCATGCAACCCAAAAAGCAGGATGTGTACTGCCAGTGCCCACTACGGGTACTGAACATGGTGTTCTCTTGGGCAGCTCTCAGTAGGCCTTGTTTAAGTCCAATGTGGAGTTGAAGCATATCCACCCCGACATTTCTATTAGCTTTTCTGTCAGGTTTGGGAACCAGTACGATGGGTGATGAGTGGACTGTCACTTTCCCCATTTACCCCCAGTTGCAACATCCACTTGGCCTCCTGCTTGATGCCAGGCCAACATGCCTCTGGGACTCTATAGGGAGATGCAGTTGATGTACAATTACACATGGGGGCGCATATGTTATATGTATGATGTGAGTCCTGCTAGGGACAGAGAAGAACACATCCAGATGCTGATCCACAGTCTCCTGCATCTCTGGCACTGTTACAGCATAAGATAGGGACTGATGTTGACCTCCTCTCCTGCTGGTGGATCTAGCCTCAGGGCACCCCAGACAGACAGGACCAGAGTTCAATATATTACTTTAGTGAGTTGATATAGAAGAAACAGGTGGTTTGCCTCTTTCCTAGTTATCTCATCTGGCTGGAATTCCCGAGGCTGGGCCAGCCAGCTGTACAACCTCTGCTAGAGTTTTCTAGGGCTTCCTCTTGGTATTGTACTACCAGCATCACCTTCTGGATGCAATCCTTCATGCACAAGCATGATGACTAACCAAAAGGGAGAGGGTTGGGCTCCCCACACCACTTTCACAGTGTTCATCAGGTCTTCGGGTTTCCTGCCAAAAAGAAGTTGTGTAGGTTGTTTGCCTTACTGCACAGAGTTTATGCACAGTCATGTGCACAGAATACAGCCTGCATGTGGAAACTCTTCCGCAGTCTCTTTGTCTATGATGTCACATTCCTGTAGCATCTTCCTGATGTCACGGGTATGAATAGGCTGTCCTGGGGGTGGGTGCTGTCCATCACGATGCTGTGGACACTGACCATGGTGTAATTGATGCTCTCCAGAACTGGTAGAGCTCTCCCAGAATTGGTCAGTTTAGATTAAATGACCATGTTAAATGCCAAGGTGTAATCAATGAATAGCATCCTGCTTTCTATGTGTGAGAGAGCCGTGTGTATTGTAATGCTGACAGAACCCTCTGTGGTTGTGTTTGTTTAGGTCCCAGTTCCACCCACCTTTGTCTACCACTTGTTGCAGCATCTGCTTGAGGGTTTGGTTGCATTCCTCAAGTCTGCCATCATCCAGGAGAAGATCCTTTAGCTTCCTCACTTGACTGTCCTGGTCTTAGACATGGCCATCTATAGGGGTATATTCTCTGCATACAGGGTAGCATACACATATCCGTGGCTTGAAATAGCCCTATGATGACCTTCCTGATCTGCCTCTACTGATCTGAAGTCAGAGGGATCCATCATCAAACCTTGGACAATCCCTTTCTACTCACAGAGGTATGGGAACATCTGAAAGCACACCAGTATTCATATACCAGGTGGTCAGTGGGCCCTTTAAGGTACACCTGAACACTAGGAATCTGATGGAGATCTCCTCAAAAACAAAGGGGTCACCCCAATAGAAGGATGAAGTAGAGTGAGTGGGGAAATCTGTCAAGTAGGGCACCTCCAACTTTGTACAGTAATAATGCAATGAGTAACATCGGCTCTATACTTAACATTATTAGTTTGTCTCGTTCCTAATTTCTCGATGAAAATGACAGTGTTAAATGGTGGGGGTGGGGGGCCAGCTTTCGGGGGGGAGTCACCCAGGGCGCATACGAGCTACACCAACCACTCCCTGATCTAAAAGGGGGAAGAGAGGGACACTGGTGAGGGGCAAGGCGTTTGTTTCTCTAGTGTCCGACATCGGGGAGGCTTTTCCTCTCGGGGGGTAACTTAGTCCAAGCAGACCTCCTCTCCTTCCAAGACGGATCACCTTCCTGCTGTACCGCCATTATTTGTCCTGAGCCACCTTTCCTAATTAATGCCTTCCAGCCATGGTTGATTAGGAGTGTAACCTGGATACAGCTGTAAATCATTTTGGTGGCCAGACTTACAATACTTAGTATTAACTGATACTAGAAATATACCAAAATGATTTTCTTAACACAAAACCTCAACACAATGTTTTTTTAGTCACTCTTGATTCATTTATGAAACCGTGAGTTATGTGTTAAATAGCGCAAATAATTTTGAAAAATTCCAAAAAGACACAGTTTTTTTTCTAGCACATTTATAGCTAAGTATAGCAGCAGCAGAGTGGGAATAAGACCTCCGATGAAATCTAAAAAGAACTGAATCCTAGGATTTTCCTGTCATGCTGCTGTGTACTTTTACATTTCTGAGGGCTAGATTCCATCTGCACAGCAGTTGGGCATTTTTGGATATAATACAAGCCAGGCTGCCCAGAAAATCCTCCAAATCACTTAGAATCTAACTGGTGGAAAGATGCATAGATAGTATTTGCCCTGTACTGAGGAAGACCAGGAGCTCAAACATGTTATTTCATTTAAGTACTTTTTAGTTACAGCAAATTAATGTCAAATTATTTGATGCAATAAAGTGTATTCCCAAGGGAAGTGCAAAATCTATTAGTATGATGAGGAGTATATTTTGCTGCAGTGCGGCAGCTTGATTATTTCCACTAGGGAAAGACGCATTTATTTCTTTGTGTGTAACAGACCACCACCAATTTCATTATCAAGATTAGTATTTTTGCTCTGAAACCTCATACAGCCTTTTATTTATGGACCACATTTAAAGAGCATTCACTGCCCAAATGAAGGTATCTTGTGGGCTACCTACTGAGATCACCTGTGGTACAAAAAAAAAATAAGAAACCTCATGAAGTGCACACCGCTCTCGTGGCTGCTGTGGTTAGAGCACTGTACCGATATCTTTTTGCAGCAGAGCTGTGGTATTCCTTCTAAAGACTGCATGGACATATCAAGTGCAAACCAATACATTTTAATAGCTTTAAATGTGAAAATGGCTGAGCATTACTAATCTGATACCTTTAATATATTCAGTTAATTTGTGCATTAAAGAGAAACAATGCCATAAGGTTGAAAGACAGACTGCTGCTGGACAGTGATGTCAGCAGAAAATTTTGCTGAAGGTGGCCATCAGGGGGCAGTTACATTTTTGGGGGTGGCTGCACCATATTACAACTATTCTATGGCTCAACTCAGAACATAAAATAATGTGGGGTGGCAACCGGAGTGGCCACACATTTACTTGTATTTACCCTGGCCACACGAGATCTGCTCCTGCTGTTGGAGAACTGAGGAGAACCTCTGGGCACAGTTAATTTAAATGTGTGGAAAATAGCTTATAACTAATAACTTACAGAACTTGCAAGTACATTCAACATGGTAACACCATGTCATTGTCAGCACATAAGACCTGTACATAATTAGTACCACGAAATACATTCCAAGTTAGAGACAAACACACTTTACGCTTAAGCTGTTCTTTCACAGAAAGGAGAAATCAGTTGGGTGTTCATTGCCTTTAATTAAAGTGGCAAAAAAAACTTTAAAACCAAAGAAAGAGTGTGGCTGACACCAAGTGGCTGTTTGGCATACAACTAAAGTTGGCCCTGCGGTTATTAAATATCTCTATAGCTACAGTGAGAAAATACGTGCACGTTTATCATATCATATCAATTATTATTATAATTATTATTGGCGCAGTGCAGTTTATGTTAATTCTTTTTATCCCGTGTTATGTCTGGGCCTTACCAGTGGCATATTATTTGTTGTGATGACTGAGGACTTCCGTGTTGATTCTAGTTTTTGTTTCTTGGCTATACCTTGACAAACGTACTGTATGGGTTATTGAAAATGAGTGGAAATACAACAGTTTACGTCAAAACGCGCCGAAGAGATTCTTGCAGTGCCTCACAATCGTTGGTGTTTAGCGACCCCTGCTGGGAATGAAATCGCGTTCCTGCGAACAGATGCTCATTTTTGGTGTTCAGGAAAAGTGTTGAAATGTACAGAATTATTCAAGACAGGGTTGCCAGCTTTGGTCAGCTGGCTGGCGTGAGTTTTTCAATTCGGGTCAAGCCTGCACACGCATTTACATTTACAGTTTTTCCCCCTTCTAAATAGTCTGTATTACCTTGTAAATAGTCCGTTGGGTTTGCAGACTGCCCCAACACCTTTAGTGTAGCTGATTTTAGGTTTATAAAGGAATAATATAGATTTGCCGTAAGATTTTTTGCGTGACCGTATTAGTCTGAAAGCCTGAGTGTTACGCCAGATGCGTGAGTTAGCAACCCTGCAAGACATTGTATTATTGCTTACAAATAAATATTATTTGCACTCATCAAGTCATGAGACCGTTTAAATTATGCATTCTACCTTCAGTTTCTTTCTTAGAGGAAAGGAAAATAACTTTAAAAAGTCCTCCCGAGAGAACGTGATGCAGCAATCACTATATATATATATATATATATATCAAGTAACTGAATGTTTTGCAACAAGAATTATTCTGCATTATTGTTGTTATTATTATGTGACTGAAAAACCGTTATGATTTTCCAGTGGTGGTTAGTTTCGCGCACGGAAAGGAAAGAAGTTAGAATGGAAAGGACAATTTCTGAGCCTGAGTAGAGCTGTCTAAGTGAGCGCATGCGCAGCGCGACCCCTGCCCGCTTCTGAGGGTGTCGATCCTGAAGCTGCAACAGTAGAGCGAAAGATACTGTATTTATATACATAAGACATATAAAAGAAACGGATGTGCTTCAGAAAACGAAACAGCTGCCGCCCGCCAGGTCATTTTAATGCTGATGTTGTAAGTATTATATCATGGTTACGGCAGGATCGTTAGCTAGTCAGTGGATGGTGGGTTTTCCCGTTTTTAAAAGGTCTGTGATTCCGCCAGAATAGGTCGCCTTTAACTCTCCGGATTCCCCACGACTCGGATACTCTTGGATTAAAATATTGTTTAGGGCGTACATTCGGATACTTGCCGCGAATGAGTCTTTTCGGGAATTAGAGGCTGATAGTGACTCCGCCACGCTTATTCGTAAGTGGAGAATGACTTGTTTTTATTTATTATTATTATTTTTTTTGCTCGCATGCTTAATTTTTGTGACTGGTAAATTGCCCCTAGGTTCAACATCGCTGCTAAGACTTGTATTTCCTAAGGCGGAACACATCGCGAAGGTAGTTCTAACCATGCAGTGGCATTTTAGGGGGCTAGTGGATCGTGCTCTCGAGTGTTTATTCTCTGAATATGTAATTAATAAAGGAAGATCACGAAGAGGTACGCACACTCGGTGCATCACGAGTACACCGGTTGTCTGAATTGACAGTTTTGTCGGGGAGACGTCGGTGCAGTACGGCATGCGAGCTGCGCTTTCTCGCCGGAGAATCCTTATGAAAGAGTGCTATAATTGAACCGATGCAAGTCGATTGTTTTAATCACAATACGACTATACATGCGGATTATTTTAAACTCTGTATTAAACATGAAATGCTACTAACGGGTCCACGGTTTTAACGAGATCATCTTAGTGTGGTTATAATATCGTATCGAATTCTAAAATGACTTTTAATAGGGGGCGTCTGGAAAATAAGCGGCGTGCTTCCTTAGTGCACACTGCCTAGGTGGCTACAGATGCGGTAGCTCTGCTCCGGCTTCGCGTGCCTTTCGCTTCGCGTCCCCCCCCCCCCCGATCTTGTATAGTAAGGCGCGCTCCCGGCGCTCGTGCGCGACCTTTGGTGAATGAATTTCTCGGGCGCGTGGCGGCCGCCGCGCACCCGCGCTGCGGAGGAAGGCGAGGGGGCGGGGCTCGCGCGTGGCGCGGCGCCGTTGGTCTTCGCGCGTGCCCGCGCGTACCGGTCGTCCGAGCGCGCGCTTTGAAGCGGAGGCAAATGGAAGAGCCGTCACGTCTCCGTCGAGCACGTTCTGCAATTTTGACAGTTAATTTAATAACGTAAATTAGTCATATTGCAGTACCTGTTTTCAGTATGGTTCTGTTCACGGGTTATTACCTGTTTTTAGGTGTATCGGGTGATCAGAAACGATATCCTTGCTTGAAAGATTCTGGAAAGTATATTGGAACGTGTAATGGAATCAGTTTTCAGATCAGTTATGATGGCTTTTACATAAAAAAATTTCAGAAGTTATTTTTGAATGGTCTAAGTGAAACATGTATTCTGTGTGTGTGTGTGTGTGTGTGTACACATGTATATGATGGGTTAGCTCCCCGTTCGGGATGGATGGATGGATGGTAATACCTTATCGGGTACCTTTATTCTTACTCTACTGTAATTTTATGTCATAAATTCAGTCCTTTAAGTACTAATACATAGTTTATGGTCTAGTTAATGTGTGCCTGATGATGATTATTATTATCATTATTTTTGTTGGTGCCCTTGTTAGTCGGTTTGACTGCATCAAAGTATTTTGGAAAGTGGGGGAAAAAGTTCAGTCACACTGCAAACCAAACTGTCGAGTTGGTATGGTGTGAGAGTTGAAGATATCAATACTTTTTATTGATTTTATTTCGTACAATATATAGAAATAAATGAACAGTAGAAGTCATTCTTCAGATGGTCTGTGTGTATTTTATGAGCTTGAAGGAAGGCAGCAGATAAGCTAAATGCATCCACTTCATGGTTTTGTTGCCTTTGGGTTCAAGTTTATAAATATTCCAAGTGGAAAATAAATATGCTAACTTATAACATTGCTAGTAATTAAGTACGTATTTCCATTGCATTTGTGAGCAGGATTAAGACTTATCATTCAGCCAATTTGGTGGAGCAAAAATTCTTAATCAATTAATCTGGGGTGGGGAAAATTAATGGGTTTTAACATGAATTTTGATTCATTCTATATTTTGCTTTTTTCTGGTGTGCAGTTTATGAGTTGTATGTTGTAGTCATGTCAGATACGGAGGGGCCAGTTTTAGCTTAGTTTCAAAAGAGATGAGCTAATTTTTTGGGGTTCTTTATTCATGGACTCATACAGGAGCAATTTCGTTAGTAATGATAGTGTAATTGATTTGTCCATTAATTTGAATGAATAGCATTGTAAAGCATTTAAATGGGACGTTTGTTCAATGAGTTGGAGAGTCCAATAGCTTTGTGTTTCCAGCAACCACAGGATGCAGCCTTTCAGACGCTGGTTTCCAAATGACAGATTTTCAACACTGTCTCATTTGTCCTGACAGATCTTTTGCCACCTTTTACTCTTGTTTTACTCTGTGTCATCTCCTTCCCCTTTTTATTGTCTTCTTTTTTGCTGCTTGTTTCCTCTTTTTTTAGGCTCTTCTTCATGCTTCCTCTCAGCTCCTCAGCTTGTAAAGGAGAAGCGTGCTATCGGGCCTCAGTGTTTCTCCAGGCCGCCTTCAGTGCTTATTCCCAAACGGAGCCAGTTGCAATACTGACCAGAATACTATTCACATAATAACAACATTGCGAGTTACACTCGAACCTGGATTGTGTTTAAGGCTTAAGTAATTAAATTAATATGCACCATATTAACAAAGAAAACTACATACCTTTGTTGACCTTTAGGTTAATATTGCAGGTGTTTATAAAAGGCTTAAAACTCAGTATAGCTCATTTCTGGAGTTCCCTGTTGCAATGACACACACTCCTTCGGTGATGCTATCAGGCTTCCCTTGCATGTTCCTTAGATAGTGTATCGCTTTGTCCCTGAGTAGGTAGTTGCCCTGCCAAGACCAAACCATTTGCCATGCTAAGTGCTATAGACTGGAATGTAGCCTTAGGTTGGAGGAAGGCTTCTTGTGGGCCTTGCTGGTGGTTGTACATCTTGTCAGGTTCAAGGCCTCAGCTGCTTTTTTTGCTTTTTCCTGCGTATCCCTGTTGATAGGCTCCTTTTCCTGCCATTCCAAGATAGACCTGAGGCACAAGATTTAATTGATTCGTTTTTAAAAGACAAAGTACTGACTTATTGCTGTACCTCAGTGGTCATGTATACACTGGCCTGCAAAAAAAATTGCTAAATATAATCTTTTATCCCCCAGATCTATTAAATCATAATTAAAATAACATTCAAGACAGCAATAAAGCAGTGACGACATTTTATTACGCATCGGTGCCATTTTTTAAACTGTAAGTTGCTAAATATGTTTTATGTTCAGGAAGGAAAGCTAGACCCCTGTGTTGTTCCGTGTACTGTGAGTAAGAATACCTCCTGTCCTTCCTTTCTTGTGTGGCTGTGACACAGGAGAGATCGGCAGCTAGCAGGGGGATGACATGCGTGTGCCCAGGCTGTTAACAACGTCGAGGATTTCCAGACCGTCTGTCCGAAAGCCGCCAAGCCATGATGGACATACTGGTACGATACTCCCTCGCTTCTGCCCATTTCTGTTTCGCGTGGCATTTGTTAGCGAGCTCGCTGGTTGACTTTCTGTGGCTCGTAATTAAAGCTCCGTCCCAATCTGTGGTGTTCTGGGAGGTTAGGGGGGTGGTTAGAGAATGGTCCACAACAGTAGATTCTGCGTCTAACTCTAGCCTGCCTTTTTTATTGGCTCAAAACTGTAACATTTTAGAGAAGAATCAAAAGTAAATACCTCTGGCTTGCCGGAACATGGAGGACGTGCTTAAGACATGTTCGGCTGGTCTACACAAACTCACTGGCTTCACTGGAGAGAACAAACCTTATGATGGGAACTGGGCTGACTGCTTGCTACTGCCGCTTGGGTTACAAGGGCCATAGGTGTTTACTGGGGTCATGCTGTCACTGTAGACTTTCTGTGTAAAGTATAAAAGTCTAAACATTCCTGAAAGGGAAAAAAGACATATGTCACATTTTTGCAATTGTAACTAGGTTACAGGAGCATTAAAGTTAGTATTTTGAAGTGCATATGCAGTATATTGTTCTGGTATGAAAAATGAGTTTCTAGTATTAAGTTGGTTATACTGTGTTTTTCAATCTCTGATAAATATTTTTTGGGGAAAACTATTACTGATAATTGCGATATTTTCGTTATACTTAAATGCAGTTAGACATTGATGTCTGATTAGGTTTGGCCCTGCTACTTCATGATGTGAGACATGGTGAGCCTTGCGGTGACATTGTGGCTTAACTTGTGGAAAGTCCTTGAAGGGTTGCATGCATAGTGAAGGAGATGTCAGGACGCTGAGACACTTATGTGCTTGTTTTTGGATGGACAGTCCTATATTCAGAAATCCATCCATCAATTTTTGGTAAATGAGTAGCCTGGGCTTTGTGGTCTGAAACACTGGTTCTCAAAAGTAGGTTTTATTGTACTATGCCAGTTTTTTGTCACATAGTGTACTGAAAGGCATTGTGCTACTGTTACAGCACTATGTTCTATTTACCAGGACTGCACTTTAAAAAAAAATAATTTAGTTTGATTTTTTTTTTTTTTAATTTGTGTGGAAGGATGTGGGTCCTCAGGCTAAACCAGCTGAGAACCACTGTCTAATGTGACGACACCTCTATCCTGTGAATGACGCAAATAGGGCTGCAACTAACGATTATTTTTGATAATCGATTAATCTGTCGATTATTTTTCCGATTAATCGATGAACCGGATAAAAAAATAAATTATTAATTTCTACCCGTTTATTCAGAAATAGAACATTATCTAAACTGACGTCGCAAACAACTGCACAAAGACAAATGCAAATTAAAAAACCCGGCAACAGAATTTATTTCAACCTACAACACTTGTTTTCTATATTTGCAGTAATACAGAAAAGCGATCTTGCATGGCACTCACACACACACTCACAGACGCATAATCACATACACTCACAGACGCATAATCACATACACTCACAGACGCAGTTACTTTCATCCCTGTCTAAATGCAATTCATCTTACCTTACTCACATGGTGAAAGATGGCACTGTCTGGGCAGGCAGGTGCGCCCTTGGCTACCTAACATGGCATTTCACCGCTGAAATAAGAACAGGGCAAACAGAGAATGGGTTGGGAAATAGGTTTTGTTCTGGCAGACGGGGTGCGCGCATGCGTATGGGAGTGTGTGTGTGCGCATGTGTGCGATCGGGTGCACGTGTATGTGCGATCATGTGCGTAGGTGCACGTGTGTGTGCGCGGTGGTGTGCGCGTGTATGTGCAATCGACTGTGCTTGTATGTGCGATCGTGTGCGCGTGTGTGCAAGCGTGAACACACACGCCGCTCCTGACAGGCTACTCAGTCACAGTGCAGTGTCGTCACTCTGACCTTATGTCAAAGTAAAGTTTATTTATGCACCACATTTAAACACAGCTTAAACTGACTAAGTGCTGTACAAAAACAACATTAAACTGAAATAAGAGTAAAACACACTCACGCAGCATTTTTCACATTTCACAAAGTGCTCGGTTGAACAGTTTTCTCCACCTCTGTCATGTTTCATTTGTTTAATTTTATTCGGAAAATACCGCCTCCGCTCTTCCTCCACCACGCCTTTGGCCGCGCTCCGTTCAGCTCCATCTGCAGGTGAAGTAAACTTCTCCGCGACATAGAGAGTTGTGCACTAATAACACGACACAACGAATCGACAAATTCGTTGCCAACACTTTTAATAATCAATTTTGATCAATTTTATCGATTTGTTGTTGCAGCCCTAGACGCAAATAATCATCACAAAATATCAGCATGTTCATTTCAAAAGGCAGTGCTGAGTCTTGCTGTCGTCTCTTAGGAATTATGTTCATGCAGGGCTATAGCAAGATATTCTGGTGCCCCATGGCAAAATGTCATTCCCCCACCCAATTTTATGCATACTTTATCATATTCAAGGGCCTCTGTTAAGTGCTGGGCCACCAGAATCTGCCGGGGTACCTGTGTCCCTATTGCACCCTGGGTGCGTGCAGTGGCGTGGTGCCCAAACTGTGCCTTAAGGAGGTCAGGCTCGAGTCAGGAACAGGGTTATCATTTTTGATAAAAATCTCATTTTTAAGGTGTCTTCTAAGCAGTTGGTGTTGGTTTGTAATATGATATGATTTTGTAGCTAAGATCTGCCATCTTTTTAGAAACCTCTTTAAACAACTGTTACTGTGGAAAGTGGGCGTATCCTCTCTTACAGCCACACTCCCATATAGTTAGGTGAAAGTGATTAATGATCATTGGAGAAAAACCACAACAAAATGTATCCTCTGCATTTAAGCCATGCGTGACATAGCAGCAGGCAGCCAATTTAGCACTCGGGGAGCAGTGCTTGGGGGTGGTACCTTGCTCAGAGTATCTCAATGGGCAGGGATTTGAACCAGCAGCCATGCAATCACAAGTGCTCATCCCTATCCACTAGCCACCATTGCCCTATAAACATAAAAAGCCGTGGAATGTAGATCTAGACATGTGATCTGCAAGCAGGAACCTCAAATAAGACATTCATTATCCTGCTGTCATACCTGAGCAATCCCTTTCCTGGTTAATGCATTCCTCCGTCTGTCTTCAGACTTTTTCAGTATTACGGCTCTGGAAAAAATCAAGAGACCACATTAAAGTTTTCAGTTTCCCTGGTTTTACTGGTTTTACAATTTATGGGTATGTGTCAGTGTAAAATATACATTTTGATATTCTTTTATAAACTGTTATAAACAACATTTGATTACAAATTCCAAAGAAAAATATTGTTTTTGAGAACATTCATTTGCAGAAAATAAAATTTGGTCAAAATATATAAAAAAACTGTGTTGTTATACACTGGATACACAACTTTATACCCATTATAAAATAATACAATGATAATAATTTTACTTAGGAAGGGTTCAACGTAGAGGTGGGCAATAGGGCGAAAGTGCCATATCACACTATCCAAAAAATGTCCCCACAAGCTAAAATAGCAGGGTTTACCACATTATGGGGAAGTAGTGTCCTCACAATGTGGTAAATACAGATATACACACACTAGTCTTTTAGCTGAATGCATTCTGGGTATGGGCATCGCAGGGTGAGAAACCCTCAATAAGAAGAAAAGGACATTTTCCTCACATTCAAACTCTGTTTGGAGCACCTTGGCACCAAAATTGGCTGCGTTAGAGGACGAGAAGATCAATGTTAGACAATTGTGCACAAAGAATCATTTTGGGAAAACTTACCGGAGCAGTGGTGACGGTCACAAAACTGTCATGTCTCCAGTGTATAGTATGACCTTCCCTTTTGGACTGAGTTCGATTTTAATCATCTGTAATTTCCCTTCGTCTCAATTCTGTTCAGTTCACTACCTATGTCCTTCTGAAGTTTAACAAAAGGTTTAGGGACTGAACAGAAAACCGTAACCATACAGCAGTCTTTTTTTTTTAGCTGAAGACATGTTTGGGTTTGTCAAATAAAAAAAAAGAATGTGACCTATGTGAACCTTATATTTACGTGAGTTTGGAGTCTGAGAAGGTGATTTTATCCCTTAATATTCTTAGGCACACAGTCTGAGCCAGGTCTGAAGCTGTGCATAGACTGTGTCATCACTGTGTTCTGGGCTGATCCCCAATGTGCAGTGTTAGGGTTTTAGTTTGCCCATGTGGTATACATCTTTAAGACTGAAAAAACGTGCAGAATCTAGGGTGATGGGAGCTGCTGGGGGACATTTATTATTTTAGTATTTTTTTACCTGTTGTAACTTGAATGCATTAATATTACCCTTTATTTTATTATTTAGATGATCTACAAATGCAGACATACATGTGCTCACCCATTCTTGGATACTCCTTATTGAGCCTTCTAGCCTGTCAATTGGGGGATTCCGGAAAGATGTTTACTGACATCCCTGTCGTGGGACAGGAAGAGTTCTAAGTAGCACAGGTACAGATCAGTGTGCGGGTAGGAATGTCAATATATGGGTGGGAATGTCAGTGCGCATGGGGAGTCAGTGTGTGGGTAGGAATGTCAGTGTGTGGGCGAGAGTTTCAGTGCACATGGGGATGTCAGTGCAGATGGGAATGTCAGTATCCGGGTGGGAATGTCAGAGTATAGTTGGGAATGTCAGTGTGTGGGTGGGAATGTGAGTGCACATAGGGATGTCAGTGCGCATGGGGAGTCAGTGTGTGGGTAGGAATGTCAGTGTGTGGGTGAGAGTTTCAGTGCGCATGGGGATGTCAGTGCAGATGGGAATGTCAGTATCCAGGTGGGAATTTCAGTGTATAGTTGGGAATGTCAGTGTGTGGGTGGGAATGTGAGTGCGCATGGGGATGTCAGTGCGTGGGAAGGAATGCCAGTGTGCGGGTGAGATTGTTAGTGTGCATGGGTATGTCAGTGTAGGGTGAGAGTGTCAGTGTGCATGGGGATGTCAGTGTAGGGTGAGAGTGTCAGTGTGCTTGGGGATGTCAGTGTAGGGTGAGAGTGTCAGTGTGCTTGGGGATGTCAGTGTAGGGTGAGAGTGTCAGTGTTCATGGGGGTGTCAGTGTAGGGTGAGAGTGTCAGTGTGCATGGGGATGTCAGTGTAGGGTGAGAGTGTCAGTGTGCATGGGGGTGTCAGTGTAGGGTGAGAGTGTCAGTGTGCTTGGGGATGTCAGTGTAGGGTGAGAGTGTCAGTGTTCATGGGGATATCAGTACAGATGGGAATATCAGTGTGTGGGAGGCTATGTCCGTATGGAGGTGGGAATATCAGAGTGCAGATGGGGGTTTGTCCAGCGTCTGGGGCTGAGCTGTTATCCCCTGTCTCGGCCAAAAGCAGGAACGGCTCCTTATCCTTTGAGCCTTTGCCATGTACCACAACTGCATGGCTTAACTGAATTCACTTTCAATTATTTTCACATGTTCAGCCCTAAATATAGCCCCTGTCAATTTCCCTCCCCGTCGCATTCGCTTGTCCCCGTCTATCTTGCACATGTATACTCCCTAGTGCTTTGCTGCACTGCATCTCCTGTGACAGCTGCAAGTAAATATTTCAGACAGAAAAAAGCAACTTGGTCTTGTGTCGTAAGCGGGCGGATAAGAGGCGCGGTGGTGTAAGCGTGGTCTGCAGGCCAGCCATCCTTTAGGTTACTTCACCGTGTCAGATTTTAGCAGAACGCTGCCTTGTTTTTTATTCAAGTCAAACACACTAGAGGAAATTCCCAAAGCTTTAAGCGGAACATTCTGTTTTGGAACTCGAGGCTAAGACGCGAGGAATGTCTTCATCTTGATGGGTAATTATATCACAAATTATTACAAAAATAGTAGCACACAAAGAATCCCAATTATACGGAGATGTCAGGGCACTTTTTATAGGACATTACTCTGTTACTGTAGAGGGTGGGGCAGCAGCAGGCCGGGTTTGATTCTCATGATTGCCTCGACTTTAACAGGGCCTTTATTCCTATTAAACAAAGTTTGGAGGGGGGGGTCCTTTTTAACATGTTTTAAGTGATAGTAATAGTGTTTCTTATTTGCTTATCAGCAGTGAGAGTTTTTGTGCATTCTATAGCTGGTTAAGATCTGGTTATTAAGATGTGATTTCTAAATCAGCGATGTAGCACCTCCATCAGGATTCTAAGGTTCAATTCCAGGTTCCAGAATTGATCCCTACCCCTATGACTGTGGCCATAATTCATATTATGGTTGTCTCAAGCTTATATAGCGATCTGTAAGCTGCACTTTGGACTAATGTTTGACCAAATATATGCATGTGTGTTCTAATTTGTATTTATCACCTATGTAAGGGTTCTCCAATCAGAAATCTCGTCATGCAAAGGTATTTTTGTTATGCTCCCTTGTAGTACACATCTTGTGTCTTAGAACGCAGCATTAAGTGTACAGTTTATCTTCTGAGTGGAAAAGCTAGACGGTGTTTTCTGTGAACTTCCTCGCCTGACAGACAGGACAGTGAGTAACCCTGAAAGCCGTGGCACAAAGAACAAAACAACCTGTCGTAGATGGCAAATGGAAACTAGGGAAGTTCCTAGCAGGCTGGTAGAGAAACTAACATGAAACCTGGAGAACCATCTTTCGAAAGCAGAAAGAACATTTCTGGGTAATAATATAATAACATATTAATTTGCATGGGGCTGGGGTCCACATGACAGTTGAAATGTTGTTACAGCGATGCATAGTTAAAAATCAAATTCTTTATTTGTTTTTGATAATGATATGTAAAATCAGATGGTAAGATGACGTGTGCCCTCTTAGATTGCCACTGAATTCGGTGTGTGGTTTTCTATGGCTAGTTTAGTATGAGCTGTGTGTCGGTTCTACCTCTGGCAGTTCCCCCAACTGTTGATTAGCATGAGCTGCTGTCCAGGTCAGATTCTCCCAAACGGTACTCTTTAACCATCTTCAGGTAAACTATGACTCGTGAATGTCATTTTTATCGGACGGTACAAAAGAGTTTGGGGGCAGAGTTCAGCGTGGTACGATAAATGTAACGAAGGCTTGTTTTGCTAGCTGCACGCTGCACGCATCTCTCTGGGTAGAGAGGGGATATCATTTCCTACATGTTGTACCTGCCTGAGTGGGTAGCCGTGAGCTCACTGGTTGGTCACCATGTGTAGCCGTGAGCTCAACTGTGTCACCACTACCTGCCCAGTGCTGCTGCTGGCACGTGCCTGGGGTACGTGCTCAGAAGATGGGGGGAGGGCTGACTCATGGAAGTTTCGAACATACCCCAAGCCTCTTACAACATCTGCAACGTTTCAAAACTTCCCTTTTGCGAGGTTTCTGCACTTGCTCTGTGCTCTTCTCCTTTCCTCCTCCTCTTCCTCTCTCTCTCTCTCTCTCTCACTCTCTCTCTCTCTTTCGCCGGCTCTTTATGTCGCTCACTCGGGGTGAGGGTGTCTGATTTGCCGCCCGTGGTCACCCTGTCACGCAGAGCCGGCGGTCTTCGGCCGGGTGGCATCCCCGAGCTGCCGCGTCACCCTGACCGCTTAGTGGTGGATGGAGGGATTTCAGGGAAAAATCACAAAGGGAAAAGAGAAGCACGGGAGAGGAAGAACCATTAGTTGATTATTCCACACTGTCAGACTCCTTGGAAGGTGAGTGTTTTTTTTTTTTTGCTTTTTGTTTAACACACACAGGTCCTGTTAAACACAACACGTGTCAAAGTGTCACTGGTCGTAGGATATTACCAGGATATATTTAACATCACTGCTGTTTTGTTCAGTATTGAATCTGAAAGTATTTCGACAGTTTTTCTGTGGTGACCTTCTGTCTTCGTGTGAAGTTGTGATCACTGCTCTTACCAAAAGTACACGTGTGGCCCATCAGAGGGCTGCGGTGGGTGGGGGGGACGGAGCCCCTAACGGGGAGTGTAAGGCTTCATGCGGCCTGGTACGCTCACCGGAGCCCCCCCGCTTCATCTCCCATTCTGGGCCCCGTGCCCCGCAGTCTGCGTGGTCGCTCAGCTGGCCCAGGCGGGCCCTACCTGTGTCGCTTTAGACTGTGCAGACGCGAGGTGTGTTGACAGGCGCTGGGAACGTGGTGGCAGGAAGGATAGCATAGTAGCATTTGTGCTAATACAGCCAGTCTTCTATGACCTCTTTGCTCTTAGGCTGTATAACTTCCTGTCATTTTACACCCCAATTATAATATTTGGGATTCTTTGTCCATTTGATAAAGCTCACGGTGTATCCTTACAGACCTTGATTCCCAAGAAAAGTAGAGCGTGAGCCCTGTTCCCCACGCCCCTGATCGAGGGCTCAGAGACGGAGCGGATTTAGTGCCCTCCTATGTTCCTCTTACCTTTATCCGTTCTGGAAGTCAGGAGACATTAGCATTGTGGGCTAGGCGTTTCAGCCTGGCTTAATTTCCAGATGCACAGTGCCCAGTGTCTCAAACAGTGTACTGCTTTATCACCAGCATCCCTCGTGATTTTTTGTTGTTGATAGTTTTATTTTTTATTTTCAAGTCCAGTAAAATACAAACAAATTAAAACAGAAAAAAACATTAATGGACTGACAGGATGAAAAAGCAGTGATCACATTACAATGAATGGTCTCTGTTTCTGTTTGCCCCTGTGCTGAAGTGGTTTGCGCCGTAAATACCATTTAGTGACTCAGTCAGTCATTTTTTTCCAGTTTCCAACAGTCCTATATTTCCATTTAAGTTTTAAATATATTTCTGTGAAAATGGATTTTCAAAATTATACCTGTTATCCTCACATGCAGCTGTGACACACAGAATCAGTCTCGCAGAAGTTTGTGGCTAGCTAACCGGGACGGTTTAAACACATTCTGTGGTATAACCACTGCCATGGCTACTGTGATGGTAAACTGTGGGGTTCTGGCAGCCAGCTTCCTGGTTCATAGTCAAGGTGGATGGATCATGGGAGCCGTCTGCGCTCTCTGTTTACATAGACCTGTGTGATGATCACTCGCACTGCTGCACTTTGTGTAAACAGCGTGACCTCACGGCTCCTTGTAGAAGCAGGAGGCGTGGAAGTGAGACGTTACTTCACGGATACGCCATCCTGTAATATCTCTTCTTTACCGGTCATGCCTTAATCGAGGTAAAGCTGCACCCCTGCATCTGTTGACCCTCTCTCGTAATTTTGGTCATTATGATGTTATAGCTCCGCGCCACAAGCCTCAATGGAAGCGTTCCTACATTACAGCTGGTAAACAGGACTCAAGCAGGTAATGAAAACACCACAGCTAGTCCAAAAGCTATGGACAGAAGAGGTATGAAATTACGTGCTTATTGGAGTTCGAAATAAAAATATAACTTGAGTAGCTGTCCGTGTCCCTCAGACATGTTTCCACATGAAGGGTAGAGCGAACAAGAGACAATCTGCATATAAAAAGTGATAACTGAGCAATATAAACAGTATAATTGTGACAATAGCAGGCATTGTGATACACAGGATACACAGCCAATATCGTACCAGGGTGCGTTTCCCAAAATTTCCCATTAGCTATATACATATTTAGACTAATTAATTTGCATGGTTACAACTATGTAAATCGCTAACATGTAGGTTGCTAACTTAGTTAGCAACTATGCTTTTGGGAATCGTACGACTGTATTTTTGATTCCTTGGCATAGAGGTCACCCTGGGGATGGAAATTACAGCATGATCAGCTAGGAGAACTTGGAAAGTATGTTGTCAGATTATCCAGATTATTAAAAAAAACGACCATAACCTGAGAGACTGTGTTAACATCACACCTTATTACTGTATCTATATAGGTGGTGGTGCTTATTAAAATTCATGTAACATAACATTAGTGTCATCAATTGAATATCAACTATATATATATGTTATTCAGTATCACACACGTGTTTATATTTGTTAGCTAATTTAGTAAATCACTACCGCCGCGTCGGCTGGTTTCTGCAATTCACTGCCCTTGTTTCACTTCCACGTTTCCCCGCTTTCGTCACGCTGTTGAGCTGCCGTCACCCACGTATGCCAGCCGACGGCAGCCCAGAGCTCTGCTCTCAGCTGCCGGCTCATTGGACACCAGCCCAGAGCTCTGCCCTCAGCTGCCGGCTCATTGGACACCAGCCCAGAGCTCTGCCCTCAGCTGCCGGCTCATTGGACACCAGCCCAGAGTTCTGCCCTCAGCTGCCGGCTCATTGGACACCAGCCCAGAGCGCTGCTCTCAACTGCCGGCTCATTGGACACATGCCCTTTAATGGCATTTGGAGAGTCCCTGCCCGCTCTTAAAAACGTTATTTCTGATCATGGATTAGCGGAGGGCTACGAGAGGACTTAGGCCTAAGCGAACCGCTGCAATCTGGCCATACGCCAGTAGTTAAAAAAGAATAGTTAAGGGTAAATATTCTGGAGTCAGAAGCCGATGTGCGGGGAGTGCCTGGATAGCCAGAAGGACACTTTAGATACATCTGCTAGGAAATTAAAGAATCATAAAAATAAAATACTAATAATTATTATTATTATAACAGTAACATGAACTCAATTGCAGTTCTGTTTGTAGTACAGGTGTGTGATATTTTTCTGCAAAGACGTATGTGGTTACATTTTTGATGATTGCTAATTAAATCAGTAGTACAGAAGAGCAGGGGTGCTCTGTGCCAGGACACTAGTTACACAAAGCACAAGGCGCCAAAGGGGAAGTGCTTTCAGCCAAAGGGACCAAGCATGTTGTGTTTGCACACGCCCTCTATGGCCTTATCTGATGCTGCTGCCACAATTGTTTAAATAATAATACTAATAGACTGTAATTGAGTGTTAGTGGTGTAGAAAGAGGCTTTTGCAGGAATTTTAGGGCACTGGTAGAGTCTGAGCTTGCCTGGCACGTTGGTCAGCAGC
Organism: Petrocephalus zakoni; assembly: GCA_026774425.1. Classification (NCBI taxonomy): domain Eukaryota; kingdom Metazoa; phylum Chordata; class Actinopteri; order Osteoglossiformes; family Mormyridae; genus Petrocephalus; species Petrocephalus zakoni. The sequence goes on along the minus strand of JAODKN010000104.1, from coordinate 8,623,810 downwards.
AGTGGGGAAATCTAACGTTGCTTCCCCAAAAGAGGCGAGATGTGAAAGCGGTTTGCATCTGCGTGCAAGTCCCTCTTTGAGCCGCACGCGAAAGAGGAGGGTGGCGGCCACGCGGCTGGGGGAAGGAGAGGCGTCAGCGCGTCACCTCGGAGGCCGCAGATGCTGTCGGTTTTTATTTTTTTGTAAGAAATTTGCCGACTCCTTTTTTTTTTTTTAAGAAGGTGCTTACTAACAGACCCCATGTGACCCATGTGGTCTTTGAGGTGTGTTTATGGGAAATGTGGGAGTGGAGGGCTGATTCTGTACCTACCAGCTGGACTGACGGATCTGCAGTCAATGCAGTCTCGTTTGTGCAGCTTTTATTCACTGACGGCGTACGTCTACTCTGAGATCCACCAGAGCACTTTTATAGACACAGTAATCACTGATGATCCTCTCATGGCACTAGCTGTAAATCCTTGGCTGGGGAGAATAGTTATTTGTGGGAATGTGTCAAAGAGATCAGGAGTTAATGGTGCAGTTATAAAAGTGCATTAGGCTTAAAACTTAATAATTTTAACAGGACTGGTATCCCATCCAGAGTGTACAACTACCTTGTTGGGATAGGCTCCAGCACCTCAAGAATCAGATTGGGGTAAATGGATGACAGTTAAAAGATGGATGGATGCTAAAAGCAGTTAAGTCTATTTTTCAGAGGTTAACTTCAGTTGCCTGGAAGGAAATTGGGATCCACTGCCCACTCATATTAGAAAAGTAAACATATTTACCCTGTGGTAAAAAAAAAATGAAGACAGTGATGACAGTGATGATGACAGTGTGAGGCCTAAAAATGCCTCCATCTCTTCTGAAGATCTGATATTTATCTCTGCGAAAGGTTTCGCTTTTTCAAGCCTGAAAACTTTTATTTAGAAAATTGTTGTGATGTGAACAGTTGTGTGCCATGAAACCGATCAGCTTGAGAGGAAGACAGAGAGAGGTGCATGCAAGCATGACAGGATATTACTTCAGTTTGCAATTGTACCTCTTGAGAAGATGAACTAATGAGAGAGAAGGTGGGTGGGTGCGGCCGTGTTTCTGCAAAACACAAGAGGTCTCAGTTGGGATAAAGCTGATTTCTTTGGCCAGTAGTTCTGTAGGTGTTGCCTTTTCAGTCAAGGTGCTGTCGCCATCACTAGTAACTTTTACGCCTTGAAATGTCATTATTTATAGAAACCGACTGAAAGTGGTAGGGTGAAGTAACGAATTGAGTTCATACTTACGTCTGACAGGATGTTGTGTTTCCTCTCCAGCGTAGAAGCGGTACACCCAGGAAACACACACCTTGTCACCACATCTGGTCACATCTGGATTTTTCAGGCCGGTCTCTGTGACCAAACCGACACTATGATTCCGCCTCATTGAGGATGCGATGATCGTTATGAGCATTGCTGTTGTTGACGTGTGGTACACTGCATATACACTATCAGGGAAGATACCAGCACTTCCCCAACATTTCCTCAGAGCCTTATAAAGCTCTCGCTATGTGGCATGAGTAAAACCTTATGACCGATGCTCTTTCACTAACTGCCCGAGGGTGTTGAAAACGTATGTGTGTTTCTCAAACGACGTGGTCAATGACCGGCGTGAGGTGTGCTAACGCTGGAATATTCAGAGCTGCTCCATATCTGGTCACCTCTTTCCGGAGAAGATCCCTGTCCTTTTGTCACTCGGGAGCAGAAAAACTCCGAACAGATGGGGAAGTGAGAGGTTTTTTTTTTTTGCAAAATGACATTTATTCAATGCGAGATTACGCAGGGCCATTGAGCAACCCGTTGTTTATCGGGCTTGTTTCAGGTCGTCCTCGGGCCTGGACAGAGACAGCCTCCCAGACATTCACGTGTGCCCGAGCCCACCAATCAGATGAGGATACGCTAGGTCACGCCAAGGGGCCATTTTAATACCTAGATACTTTATTTTATTAAAATGGCCGTCCTATCAGTACTCGTGTTATGGCACACCTAGAAAGTGTTTTTATACCGTTGTTCTTGTTCAGGTCTGAGTCTGGTGTTTTGAACATTTTGAACAGTTTGGAGATATCGTGTTTGTGGTTTTTTGAGATAGGAAGTGTTCTTCTGACAGGAAACTGGCCGCTCTGCTATGCGATTCATAATTTATCTCATTGTTTGTGCTTATTTAAGTAAGAAAACACAATGACCTAGACTTTGTCATTTCATTTCCTTTTCTCTGTCATTTCCGTTTACATTAAAAAAAAAGAAAAACTATGAGAATTACCGAGGACCTGCTGGCAGACAAAAAATTGCAATAAAATGTTACTGTTGCTTGTGTCATATAGGTAAAATTGTTCAGACTGAAATAACTTGCGCTCTAGCAGTAATTTGTTATCAGTGAATGGAATCTCATTAAAATCACACTGTTCATGCTGCCTCAAATTACAGTGAGCACGGGGCTGTTGAGTTAGTGAAAGCAGTAAATGAGTAAAATCTGAATTGCAGCGGTCATGTTGCCAGTCCTGGGCATCTTCTCATTTGCCCAAGTTATCTCAGCCTTATCTGTGTTGCTCCAAATGTTTTCATTGGCAGGGGGCATGGAAAAAGTCCTCTGGAATGACGTGCCCCCCCAGGCTACTCATGGCTGATGCCGCCCCCACCCCTCCAAAGTACCAGGCTTCCGAAAAGCTTGTTTCCACAGAGCGGATGCCTGCCCAATTTAGATCCTTAGCAAACATCAACGCTGGCCAGAGACTCACCGTGGTCCACACCAGAGCGGCTCGTTTCATGTATTTCTTTTTTACATTGGAGCTGG
>JAODKN010000104.1:8600962-8612154 GCA_026774425.1 Petrocephalus zakoni | reverse complement strand
CCCCGGACTTTGTGTGTTGTGAGAAGTGTAGCAAAGTGCTTGGATGCATACATTTATTTGCGATTCTAAGTTGAGAGTTTTTTGTTGAATTTGATTTATTTATTCAGTTCTTGTTCGACTGGAATAAAACATTTAATGCATATAAAGTTATTTAATCGTACACTATATGCGTTAATGTGTCTGCGGAAGCAGACGGGATTGGACAGAAATATTGCGGGTGCGGTCGGGATTGGACAGAGACAGACCGCGGGGGCGGGCGGTAATGGTCAGAAATTCTGCGGGTGCGGGCGGGAGCGGGATGAAAAAAACAGTCCCGCGCAGGGCTCTAGTGTGAGACCTTCGTAATAGCCGAGAGCTCAAATCTCTTGGGATACCCAAACTTTTGCTCTTCTTTTTTCACTTTAAAATTATACAAAACAAATATAATGCACTAATCTTCCTTAAAATGTTGAAAAGCTTGTTTCAGCTTTAACTTTATGCCTTTTGGAGATAATGAGTTAATCCTCAGCTTACTTCAAAGTCACAGTAATAGAAATTCTGACCAGGGGTGGCCAGACTTTTGCATGCCACTGTAGGTGCACAGAATATCAGTCAGTAAGCCCCTCTTTACCGCATTGCACACTGATATGGTTCTTAGTGGTTTCAGGTATGAAACAGGGCTGAAAGCTTCACTGCCAGAACCTCATGTTGCTTTCTGGGATGGCACAATAGTGAAAACGGCAACATTTCCAGCAATACCAAATGCAAATGAAGTATGTTTCTTTTCATTTCTTGGGCATTTGAGTAAGTAATTCCAGCAATATCCCGGCTCTGATTCTAGCCATCAGGCTCTGCATTTATGGTGGTTTGCGGTTTTCTCTGTTAAGTCCTTATGCTCAGGATGAATGTAGTTCTCAAATTGCTCCCAGCAGCTGTAATTTTTGCCTTTTATTCAGCTTGGAGTAATGGAGCATCTGCTGCTGTTCCTGAATAGCAAAGTATCTGCTTCTGGAAAAGGCTCTGGCCTATTTCATCCCGGGAGGAGAAAGCGACTGCAGTTGTGTTTATGACATCACAGTAAACCCACGAAGGACCACATTGTGCCTTCACTGTCCCTGCACTGGCACATCACTGTCTCTTCGACTCAGGCATACCTGGAAGAATTTCAATTGGCAGCAGTACTTACACAAGCTCTGCATTGTTTTATACCATTTTAGAAAGGAGTAATGCACATCCCTTTGGATGAATGCACTGTGCTTCGTGCTGACATTACACACTCTGGAGCAGTACTTCCCCCAAAAGCCATTTCACAAAACTGGTATGTTTGTCGCACTGTGTGACTGGCCATTTCCTGGACTCTCCCATGTTCATTTCTAGCAGCTGCAATGGCAAAGTCACGACCGCTTCTATCACTACACACAGTGCAGCCGTGTCGTGTTCTTTTTAAATTTGGCGTGCCATTTTACGTATAGTATCAACTGAGGAGAAAGGCAGACTTTCTCCGGGTTAGTCCGGTAGGGATTTACGCCGTCAGGCTCGGTCGAGCGCAGGGGATTCCTTGATAGTGGACCAGAAACAATAGGCTGGCTTCTGTTAAACGAGGACAAATCACAGCCCTGCCAGTCAGACCTACAATTACTCAGCCTTCTGAAGACCAGACTCCCCCTAACCCTCCAACTGAGCCTTTGTTACTGTGAAAAATGAAGTTGAAGATTAAAAATAAAAGTTTTATTTAAAGACTTAAAAAAACTTGAAAGCCCTGTGCTCAACGGTGTTTCTTAGAGCCCGTCAGTGTTAGTTGGTGATCTCCCTTGACAACAGGTTACTTATTTTTGTCTTTTTTTCCCTTTTCATAGTGGTCTGAAGATAAGTCCTTCATTTAGTCTGTGCCCAAGGGGCTGTCTGTCAGGTCTCCTTACTCCTCTGGCTCTCAGCTGGAAAGTTCACAGCTTGGAGACTCTCTGAGTCTCTCTTTTTATCCCTCCTTCCAAGTAAAAGCCCTCAAAGCGGCTCCCTAGCAAAGGCTGGGTACAGGAAACTATAAATTTCAGCATGTCCCACAACCACAGTGGCTATAAATAGCTGAGGCACTGCTTTAACTTGCCGGAGATGGAGGGTTCATCAAGTTCAGCATTTCTCAACATGTCTAAACAACATCCATCATTTTCATAAGTGGTGCTCTTTAGCTGTTGGTTCTACCTCTTTTATCTAATGACGAGTCACTTTATAACAACACTGCATATATTTTTCCCGCCCATCTCTTGGGGTGTGGGGTGGTGGTGGGGGGGGGGCAATTTGTTGAATATCGATTAATTTAAGACTGAATTCTGAGAAGGACTGAATGGAGACGACTAGGATGCTAGTGTGTAGGGCATTACTGGATTATTGGAAAGCTCATGATTCAGATTCCTCTTTGTTTGTTTATTTTATTTTGCAGTATGTAAAATGTTACCTTTTTTAATTTCCTTATTTCTTGTATAGTGGATAAAACATAATTTTACATTTGGATTGCGTGGTTGGGATTAAACAGGGTTTTGATTTGCCTGTTCAGTACAAGTATATGTATATGTGGTATACGCAATTAATCGGCGAGGGGTGCGTTTCCCAAAAGCACCCATTAGCAACTTGCATAGTTTGACTCAGTCAGTTGATTGGTTAAAACTATGTAAGTTGCTAACGTAGGTATCAACTATGCTTTTGGGAAATCCACCAAAGGTGTATGATTAAAAAAAAAAAGTTTAATATCCCTACTTATAATACAAAACCTTGTCCTCTTATTCCTGTCTCTACATCTAGAGTTTTTGAACTCACTAAATATTTTAAATGAAATTTGAAGTGAATTTTCTGAAAAATGAACGTTTGTAATTTTTTGTGTGGACCAATTGGCATTACTTTAACTTCTTAGGCATGTTAAAATTACGTTATTTCTTGCAGTGATTTTCAGAAAAACTGATTAACTAGCGCAGAGGCAAAATTAATAATTTAGACAACAAAGTTGTACTATTTGTATTTGTACTGTGACATAGTATTTATGCGACATTGTGTATGTTACAGTGAAGATTTTGTGACAGTGACCCATTACTTTCATGACACTAAGATTCTTCATGTTTTCTTTTTGCCGGGTTGGGTGGTCTTTGGAGGAGTTCAGGGAGGAGTGTCTAAATATGTATCTTTCTCCATAACTCCCCTTCATATTTTCGTCTAGTACTGCACATACCACTGGTACAAGCCAGCAAACAATGTGCTGATTTAGCGTCTATAATTTAACTTTTATTACTTTTTTTACCATTAATCAATTATACCACATACTATTCTTCCCGTGGCAACTGTTGTACGGTGCACAGCATGCTATAGGTAGGGTAGCGCTGCCGGGTGTTCGGCCAGTCCAAAGCTATTTTTTACATTTATTTATTTGTTTGTTTGTTTATTAAATTCTTTTGTAATTTTGTCGTATGTGTGAGTGGTCGTAATTCACAAAAGTCATAAGTCAGGGACCGTCTGCAGTAGGACTGTACGATTTATCGATCTCAAATCAAAATCACGATTTGAAGCAATGCAATTAGCAAATCGCAAAGGCTGCGATTTAGGATATGCATTGTAGGGCACGTCTGACCCAGGGTTTAAAACTGTCATATAGTTTTAGAAATTCATGCCGTCCTCCTTGTGTGACAGTCAGCTTAACCAATCAGAAATGCCGTGCTCCTCGCGTGCCAGTCATGTTCACCAATTAGAAGTGGCCCAAAGTGACTGCGTAATCGCCCACAAACACAGACATATGAAACCCAAGGAAAACATTACATTCGCAGTGCAGAAAAATTGGTTCCGCTGCTGAGACTTAAGTGTCTTGCTTACCTGTTTAATGGTCAGAGATTGTTCACAGAAAGGTTCTATTATTAGGGGTCCAAGCAGCATTAGCCACAAGACTCCTTTTGCTTTCTTACTGGAATTGTTATATATATATATATATATATATATAAAACATATATATATATATTACTTTATTTAACTTAACACAGTAACCGCTTTTGTATAAATAACTATAAAACAATTTTAAGTTGTTTTGCCTTAAATTTATAGTAAATTCGGTTGAAAAGAACGTGGCACAATCTGGTAACAACAATCACACCAAATCATATGATTGATAAAAAGTTCTGATTGTTTAGAAACTGCTCTTAATGTTCATGTCATATACTGAATACTCTACTAATAAAAAATCGCAATTGCAATATCTGTCAGATAAATCGCAGTTCGATAGTTCCTTAAAATCATTCAGCCCTAGTCTGCAATCTTTTCCACAAACTGTTATGTAAGTCAACGTTCGTAATGCGCAGAATACCGTTATATCTGCAGTATTTAAGATCCCATACTACTAATTAAAAATAAGCTACAGTCCCATGATTTTCTGTTTATTCATATCTCATAATGTATGTGTAAGTGTGTGCTATAGTATTTATAAATACTTTATAAATCTAAATTAAACCATAAAAGCATATTTGTGTATAATATTTGTGTTTACATTCAAGTGTGTGTGTTGGGAGCATAAATAATGCGTAATCTAATTGATTAATAAGTAAGTAATCCATAAATCAGGCCAGACCTCTTTTTTCAAAAATGAGGAAAGCAAACTGAAGTATAATTTGAAATCTTTTTCCTTCACTCTCATGCCAGGTGAGTCTCGACTCCAGGGTGAGGGAGGTCATCAACAAGAAGATGCAGGAGCCCACCTCCTTCACGTTTGAGGACGCTCAACTTCAGATCTACACTCTCATGCACAGAGACTCCTACCCCAGGTTCCTCAACTCCTCTATATACAAATCCCTGCTGCAGGAGGCATCTCTCTCATCTTCTGAGTCATAGGTCCACCACTTTCACCTCCACTTTTCTCACTGTCTCTGTGTCAACTCCCTTATTTCATTGCACAACCACTAAAAGAAAATCCTCCAATATGGGTTTCTTCTTATTATTAGTATTACTATTGTTAGTGCTGAATTTGTGTTGTTCCCCACACTTCAGAAAATGCCCTGTTATCAGTGGGATTTACCATCTCTGCACAGACGTTAACTGGAAGACACAGGGCCATTAACAGAAGACATTTTTGTTTTCTCATTCCACTGCAGTTACAGCTACTACATCTACTACTGATTTATACATTTTTCTACAATTTATTTTATTATAATTTTATTAGTAGTATTTTAAATATATATTGATATGTTGGTCCCCCAATGCTCTGCAATAAGGCACTGGAATATATGTTGGAGTGGTTCAGAGCATGACCACTGATGGGATTCTGTTGTGATCTGTGTAATCTGACCTTTGCTCTGTCTTTCTGCTAGGATTGATTGGGTGGATTTAGCTGTAGTGGGGGGCTGGGAGGTTGGTGGTCAAGGACTCCAAGATGCACAAAAAATGGTCTGTAGGTTTGCAAACCCAATGATTGTATTCAAGCAGCCTAAGGAACAATCTGAATAATGAAACATAAAAAAGTATCACTGTTTCTTCTAGAATGTCAAATAAGTATGTTTCTGAGAAGTATTATTCATGTTATTTATTTTCATTAATGCACAAATTCATTTCCTGTATTTTTTTTTTTTATTGGTACTAATGCCAGTGGTACTAAGCTGTGTGTCAGACACACAGAAACTTTACCGGGAGCCTTTTTCTTGTAATATAAACGAAGAATTCCTCAGAGTTCACCGATAGAGATTGCGTGACCCCTGCTTCTTGCATTTCAGCTGCTCGTCAGCGTCGCACATGATCTTACACCGCATACTTATGTACTCTCCGCCCTCCCCATGTGACACCCTGTGTGTTTGCGCTTCGGCCCTGTGCCACAAACACAAAGGGTTGCACTCTTCACACTCTTACTAGGGATCACAGCCATGCTTATGGGTACTGGTCGAAAGGCTCATTTTTAAAAATACAACCAATATGTATTGTTCCAATACTACTGTAGTATGAAGTACTGCTAGTAATAATAATAATTCTTCTAAAGTTCTTTCAGTTAAAATTTGGGCCAGGTTGGCTTATTCCACAGTGGTATGCATAGAAATATAATAAATGCTTTATTTTATTTGTAGGCCTATGTTTGAATTTACGGTTTGCAACAGTGGGTGTGCTCTCCTTTCTCTGCCTTGTCCCATGAGAGACTAGACACACTTTGGCTTGTGAGTAATCCTGTCTGCTAAAGTCTTGTTCAGGCTAGTCCAGCAGCGTGCACTCGTATCTTAAGGCCCTCCTCTCAGAACCTTCATTCATTGGTCACGTCAGCCCTGTCAGTCACAATGTCAGTATTGTCTCTGGGTATGGCCTCCACATCAGGAAGAAGCTTAGCAACCGCCAATTCAATAATCAGTCATCGATTACCTCCAGACAGAAATTGTCAGGGCACGCATATCAGTATACTGTGGAGCTGAAACTGCAAAATGAGCATTGCTGGATCACCAAATAGTTTCAACACAGTTTAGTATTCTTAGTTTTATTTGTACATTACAGTACATAGTACCGAGCACAGGGCAATTCTACATCGACCACCATTCTGCTAGTGTTGAAGCGTGATCATTATTTCTGTCTCTGAGCCACCGACCTGACTTTCTATCAGGTTTTATATGTTTCCTGTAAGTGCTAGCCATTTTCATTCTTTTAAAGATTGGTTTGTATATTTTGGAAAGAATCTTAATGGATTTTTGTGCAGTAGCAAGCTATGGTTCCGTCGATTCGCTGCTTACTGACAAATTGGCAAAAAAAAAATTAAATTAAATTGGCAAAAACAAAAAAAAGAACGATGAAAAAACCCTTTATTGACAAAATTTGCCACTTTTTCCACTTCTGTTTTGTCAAAATGGGTGTGATGATGAAAGTGGTACTTCCCAGTGATACAGAAGCTATGTGTTGTAGTGTGGTGCTGACACTGTGGTCCTGGGTCTCAGCCCTTATGAAAAACTTAGCTATGTTCATTAGATATGTTAGAAGAAATACAGTTCTTATTACAAATATATCTATTATTGCCATTTTTATACATGGTATCATATATGTAAAAACATATATGTTGTAAAATGTACAAAAATGTATGATTTAACAATGTACGCTGCATTTTTGAAAGTGGCAATAATGTGTATATTTTACATATATTGTATTAAAAACATTCTTATATAAATGTTTATGAAGATAAATAAATCACTATTATATTCTTTATTGAATTTCTTTACCTATACCAGGTTTTTGTAAGGGAATAACCATGGTAGCCATGAGAGTAGAGTCCCTTAGATATATATATCTGTGACGCCGTGACGTGCCGTGAGGTTCGTGGCAGGTGAGGCACTGGCTTTGGTGGGTTCACTCAAACCCCCTTCATTGAGGCAGAGGTACTGGCTGCCTCACCTCATGCTTTTTCAATGTGGTTTTATATCAGAGCCGCAAGACTAAATTTGTTATACACATACGTAAAATGCATTAGCTATTCCATGGAAATGGAGGACATGCAGTTAGAGAGGGATCGTGCTGGGAGATGAGGCTCAACTCGTCACTGCGGTGCCTCGCAGGAAATATGCAAATTCAGCGATTTAAAACATTTATTTAAATGATTGGAATCACACAAAAATTACCTTCATAGCACAGCATATTAAACCAATATTAATATTAATTTTATTTTAGCATTATTTGTTTTTTATGCTTCATAATGACAGAGCCTCACTTGCCTCCCCTGACCGAACCCAGCTTCCGAGTCGAGTGATGCTGGGCCACATTTGAGGAGAGAAAGCTGTTTTGGATGCACAGTTAGTTGTGCTCACATTGCCTCAGCAGAGTAGCGCCCCCCCTCTGGACACTGGCCTGGGGAAATGCACAGACACACAGAGAGCATGTGGCATCCACGTGGGGCACTTTGTATCCAGGACAGAGTGCGGGCAGAGAAAAAAAACGCATCATCGCTCCGTTCGATCGGGCATTAAAACCAGCTTAAAAAAAGCATGATACGGTGACCTTTCACAATGATTAACAATTCCCATTCTTACTGTTCAATTGAAAATTGACTTAACGCATAAAAAGCACTTATTGTCACTGAACAGCCAACTGTATATCTAACATAAAAGTTACTAAATGAAGTAAGTCAGCAAAGAAACTCTTTCACTAACTTGACATTTTTAATTATTGCTGCTGCTGTAGGTACCTCATTTCCAGACCAACACTAGAAAGCAGAGGTGTCAATTTCAGGTCCAGAAAGTACAAATCCAGACCAAGATTTTGTTTCAACCAACTAGTTGAGCACTCTCTTGACTCTTTATGTGCAACTGATTGGCTAAAACAAAATCTTGGTCTGGATTTTTACTTTCGGGACCTGAAATTAACACCTCTGCTAGAAAGGCAATAAGTGTTCCTCAGATTTTGCATTTTGGTTTGGTTTAATCAAAAGCTAATCTTTTATCCTCTCTTTAGCAAATGAAGATGTGCAGGACTGTGTCTGAAATCAAATGGGCCGCCATTGGGATATGGTAGCATAGTGACTTCTTTTCACCACCTGGGTTCAGACGCTGTGATAATGTTAATCTAAGGTATTCACCAGCCCCAAGCTCAGTGCCATGGATAGTCACAGATCAGACTACAACAGAGGAAAGTCTGCTTACTGTTTACTGTCCAGAATTTTAAATTGCAATCTTCCTTTTAACAGTGGCAAAACACGTATTGTTAGTATATTGCATAGAGCTATAGGCAAATAAAATTTCTTTACAGATATATATTCTTACACCCATAGTTTTTTTATTGGTACTAATGCCATAGACACGGTCACAGGTACATATTTTTTTCATATATTTTATACAAGCAGATCTAAAGTTCATATGATGTTACATTTAACACAATCACAATAAGATGTTTATTTAAATGCATTTTACAAGAAAGGAGTATTGCAATTTTTAATGCTGTTATTTTATAGAGTAACAAGTGCTTGGATGTATAATTATTTTTGTGCTGAGAAGATTTAATAATTGTGCATGATGTGTATTTTTAGATATGTGTATGTTTATATGAAAATATATATAAACATATATTTAGTAAAGCCTTGGTTATCCAGTGCAACGAAGAATGTCTGGCCTGGTTGAGAGGATGTGCAATGTTTCAATCTGCCGACTTCCATGGTGTGAGTCTGGGCGGGGGTTGTGGTCCTGCTGCAGGCAGGAGCAGACCTGCGTCCACCTGACACCTGGCTGGTGTCGGCAGCCAGCTCCCAGACTGCGGCCATCTGTACAGCTGTGTGCTGCCTCGCAGCGCCTCTTACTGCATGTCTGCAGACACACACACACTGGCACTGGTGGTCTGGCTGCACAAAAGGTCACACACAAGAACCCCCTCATAGATGGCTATGGTTGAGGCCACGGATGGGGTTTTCTTGGTCCTGCGTCATAAATCACTGTGCAGATGGTTTCTCTACTTTATTTGTGATCTTAGTCTTCTTTTTTATTTTTATTTTTCAACTAGATAATTACGTGTATGCCTGTCCTTGACAGGGTTCCAGCACATCGCAATTCTACTCATAAGGGAATATTATGAGCTTAAGTGAGGAGCCATGGGTCTGTGCTCATTTCCGTGTTGCCGAGTCACGCTAGATGAAAGGCCATGGGTCGGCTCTGCAGATTCTGCTGCCGTGCGAATGAGTGAACGTCCACTTCGCACCGGCAGCAGTTGTCACACTCATCAAACACTTATTACATGGCTGTATTATGCTAACCGTAATGCCACCCCTTGTGAGCTCCCTTCTGTCCAAGAACCAGGCAGGCAGAGAGGAAAACTGAGAGAGTGGAGGCCTACTCATGTTTACACATACCTGTCCCCTGAGCTGGAAGTGTCAGTCAGAGCATTTTGTGCCAGGTTGAATAGAGTGTGTGTGTGAGGAGGCGTGTACACCTGTAATCCCACACAAAAATATCTGAAATACACCATACCTGCTGTCATACTTCTTTTTTTTCCTCTCTTTCTCCACTGTTCTCAGTTTTTTTTCTTGGTAATATTGCTGATATTAAAAATTAGAGTATACATAAATGTTCAGCCTTCATGAGAGGCCCCATTTTACCCTGTATGACTATTTTCCACTCAGTTCCATCCCACGTTTGTGTTTCTTTTATGCCCTGTGCTTCTCCACTACCTGGTACAGCCACGGCAACAGAGTGGCATGGAAAGCAGTGGATTATGGTTAGTTACATTATCTTTTATTTTTGTTCAGCCTGTCCTTTTACTTTTTTCAGAAGTCATTTCGATTAAAAATCTGTGCATGAATGCCAGGACGAAACTTCCAAAAATATTCCTTTGTTTTTATTATTATTAGTATCATTATTTTGAGATGAGCTGGTAACCAACGTCGTTGGTGCTATTTGCCCTGCCACACACCTGGGCTTCAGGCAGAGTCAACACAATGTCAACTCTCACTGGTCCTATCTGATCCTGTCCTGAATCTGTTGTGTTACAATAAAGGTACAATCAATTGCAAAAAACATTTCTTTAAAAAATAAAGGGGTTTGTGTTATCATTCAACTATCGCCTTGGAGATGTTTCTTGTGTCTGAGTACGAGCAAATGAATGGCAATATTTTGAAGCAGGTTTTCCTTAATCTGTATCTCTCAATCATTCACAAAGTACCAGACAGCTCAAACCCTTATTTTCAAATTTGCCCCCGGCATTGATTTTATAGTGCCAGTTGGCCCAATCAACGGAACTGAAATTGGTATGAACCTAATTTCATGCTATGCTTCAGATCCTGCCACAAAAATTTTCTTTTCTTTTTTGTAAGCATATTTGTTCTCTAGTGGATCAGCCAGTCTTTCTTATTGTACTTTTCTGTAAAGTACTGTAAAGTACATACCTGAGGTTGTAAAACAGGTGTCCATGGGCCAACCATTTCAAAGAATGCAAAGAGATCAGAGGGGATCTTTTATGAGTAAGACGAGTTGCAGAATTTCAATATTGTAATTGTTAAAAAATGAAATCTGAGCTAAATGTGTTGCCTGTTATGTGCCATTTAGTCCCAGTCTCATTGGGGACAGATAGTGATCTTAGCCACACTCGCCCTGGGGACAGTAGTGATCCAAGCCACACTCACTTTAGAGGCAGAAAGTGATCTTAGCCCCAGTCTCATTGGGGACAGATAGTGTCCTTAGCCCCAGTCTCATTGGGGACAGATAGTGTCCTTAGCCCCAGTCTCATTGGGGACAGATAGTGTCCTTAGCCCC
>JAODKN010000104.1:8534882-8572747 GCA_026774425.1 Petrocephalus zakoni | reverse complement strand
CCCCCCCCCCCCCCCCCCCCCCCCCCCCCCCCCCCCCCCCCCGCCCCGGGCCCCCGCGCCCCCGGCCCCCCCCCCACCTCCCCCAGCTTTCCCAAAGGCAACCACTCCCTCCTCACTGGCCCCTGATTGGTGCGAGCTTCATATATTTACACCACGGGTTTGTCAAGTCTCACCACAATTTTCAGACTCGGGAATTTAAAAAAAGCCCAGGAACACACGTCCTCTGACGGGAACCCGTTAAAAAGAGAGCCGCTGTTTTGGATTTCTGGGTCCTTCGAGTTTCTTCAGAGGTGCCTGTATCAAGTGCGTTGTTTTCGTCTGCCTTCAGTTTCTTTTCAGTTGTTTGCCTCCCACAAAAGAAAAACAAACTCAAAAGCAACAGCTAAAAGCGTTTGACAAAACCAAGGCTGTCTTGCTGGAATGAATATATCTGAGTCTAGTTACTGCAGAGAGGAGTGTTCTCAGCCCAGGGGCGAGCGTTCATGGGTCGCTGCCCCCAGCCCCGGCTCTGACCGTGGGCTGGGCTTCGACCGAACCCTTGTCGGACACTTGGGACCGGCGGTTGGAGCTGGATTGGGAGCAGAGGAGCGGACGGCCAGCCCCGACTCTGCCAAATCGGGAGCTAAGGTCCTGGGCAGCCCTGAAGGGAAGACCGGAGCGGAGTCTCGCATTCGCAGGCCCATGAACGCCTTCATGGTTTGGGCCAAAGATGAGCGGAAACGACTTGCTTTGCAGAACCCCGACTTGCACAATGCCGTCCTCAGCAAGATGCTGGGTAAGAAGTGAACTGCTACTAATCGCTCTGTGTTCTTCTGCACTCTGCAGAATCACATGACATTGATTTTGTTTTGCTTTGTCAGTAATGCGACTTCACCTTGCTTACCTTTGCTGGGCGTCGTCTTTATTCGAAGCGGTAGCTTTGTAGCTCACCTACTGCATCCATCGGTTTGTGTGCAAACCTGGCCAGACCTGCCCAGGGACGCGAGTACTTTTATCTCTGTGCCTTTCCTTGCGGATGAGCTCTGGCCTGCAGTGCATGTTCTTATTCTTGTGAAGGTGAGCCTTGATACCGCGTAGCCGTGCTCAGATTCATTATTAATCAGCCCGTTTCTGGGGTTCGCAGGCCAGTCGTGGAAGTCCCTGAGCACCCCGGAGAAGCGCCCATTTGTGGAGGAAGCAGAACGCTTGCGGCTCCAGCATCTCCAGGACCACCCCAACTACAAGTATCGCCCCCGGAGAAAAAAGCAGGCCAAGAAAATCAAGCGTATGGAGCCTGGACTGCTGCTGCACAGCCTATCCCAGCCCTGCAGCGGCACCGGGGTTGGCGGGCCGGTCGCCGAGGGATACGGTCGGCCCGGGCAACAAGCTCACCACCACCGCCTGCTGCCGGCCCTCGGACACTTTCACGACCGGCATCCCAGCGGGCCAGACTTCGAGAACTATGGCCTGCCCACGCCTGAGATGTCACCCTTAGATGTACTGGAGGAAGGAGGAGACTCGGTCTTCTTTCCTCCACACATGCAGGAAGACATGAGCCTCGCTCCATGGATTAACTACCACCACCATCACCATCACCACCAGGGGCATGGGCTTGGGCACAGTCAGGGCCACAGACATCCTCATTCGGGCCAGAAGGTGCCCCTGGAACGCCGACCAGACAAGTGCCACGTGCTTGGGGCCACAAACGGCCAGTACTCCCAGTGCCCCAGTGGCCTACTGGAAACCGACAAGGCTCCTCTGTCAGCCAGCAACGTGTACTACACCCAGATCTACACAGGAGGCCAGCAGGCCGGCTTCACATCCCACCTGGGCCAGCTGTCCCCCCCACCCGAATCCTCCGCCGCTCACTCCATGCCCCTTGTCCCCAGCCTCGACTCTGCGGAACAGCCGGGCCCTTCCTCGGAGTTCTGGACGGAAGTGGACTGCAATGAGTTTGAGCAGTACCTGAGCGCGAGCCGGACTCGTCCGGAGGGCACGGCGGCGGCGCAGGGCTATGGCGCCGTCGTGTCTAAGCTGGCCAGCAGACACATATCCTGTGAGCAGAGCAGCCCCCTGATATCCGCCCTGTCAGACGCCAGCAGCGCGGTGTACTACAGCACCTGCATCACTGGGTGAACGCGACATAACTCAGGCGTGACCAATGAGATTTCCTGTCCTATACATTCCTCCAATCTGACTTTCAGATATGACTCATTCTTATAATTTCAATGAGTTTGTACAACTTCTTCATAATCATTTTAATACTGATTTTTTTGTTTCCAAATTTCCAGGCAAGTTTTTGTGTGTAAAAGTTTAAGGGCAAAAAATGCTTTCAAATTTTATGAAAACACTGGTCTTTCAAGTACTGAAATGTGGTCATCATCCAAAATTCCATATGTTTATGCATTCTAAAAATTAAATTCATTCTCACATCATTTGTCCTCGTGAGGAATAACCTGGAATATTCTCTCCAAATAATAGAACTGATACATTTTTTTTTGGAAATGTAAATTTTATTTATAATTTTTTTTAATTGTTTTTATGTTTCCCAAATGGATTGTAAAATTTATTTTCTTACCTAAGGACATTGTACAAGAACATTTATATGTATAAAAATAACAGTGCTCTTTACTCAGCAATCAAAGTTTCAATTTAAATTAAAATTCCAGGTAATGTACAATAATGAATGTGTATCTCTTGCCATAATAGAACTTACAATAACAATGTTTATTAGAACTCTGACCCTTGTCTGTAAATAGTCTTTTTTTAAGATATCTTTATATGAAGATCTGCCTTTAGTAATTTTACAAAATAAAATTGTTTACTACAGTGTGTGTTCTGTGAATTTCTGCAGTTATGCACTCTAGAATGGTATTGTGGTGTGTTGAAATAAGGGTTTTGTCACCCATATATTTTTCGGGGAGCCACTGAAATCATGACAAGTTAGAAAAAGTCTGTTTTTTTGTCTTATGGAATAGCCACGATGTTTAAGCTGTAATCCACTCTACTGTCTGATTCCATTTTCTTGGATTTTTGATCAACCACAAAATGAGTTTGGCCCATAAAACCATTTTTTTCCCAAACCACCGACAAAAAGAAAACATTTTATAGCAGGAGGGAAAAAATCTCTAGCTTCTTCCACTGCTCTTCTTTTTTATATAAAGAATATTTTGTTTAAGAATTTTAAATCCTTTGAAAGGAGAAAAAAGGCATTGTTCTAATTATGGGCATGAATAAGTCAAGAATTTTTAAAGGCTGGATGTAGATGACATGTCAGCTGCATTGACTGTGATAATGCTACTTATGGTTAACCTTTAAGTATTGACCTAATTCTATGTTGTAGAGTAGATTTCACACATTTAAATGCACAAAAACAAAGGCAGTTGATTCCATTTGGAGTTTGTCCTTCTAAATACGGATAGGGCAGATCTGGTCTCATGTGTGTATAAAGTTATGAAAAGAATGTTACAACTCATAGTCTGCTGTGACGAGCGTTAACTAGGCGACCTGTGGGGAAGTGTGGGTCAGGTGTGAGTCATAAACTTTCATGCAGCCAATTAATTAGTGATAAAATTAGCAGGAATGTCAAAACATAGGAAAATCCTGTTAAACCCCAGGAGGTGATTGGATTTTTCTTTTTTTTACAGGAAGGATGTTGATGGGAAGACAGGTTCTTCTGTCCAAAAGCCTCACCTCTGTCCATCGCAAGGGTTTTCCTTTGGGTGGAAAAAAATAATATTGCCCAACGGAAAGGCAGGTTGTTTGATTTTCTGTTCCAGCTGGAAATCATTGACTCTAACCCCATTGCTAATGGGCGGCTGTGTATACATACCTGTGCATCTTTTGACATCCTTTCTCCAAGAATGAACCAGTGCATTACTTTTACCAGCATGCTACAGCTTCAGCAATTTCATCATTATAATTTAACGGTAATCTATGTAATCATAAAGCATGGCACATACCATATTGCATATAATCATAAACAATATGTCGCCTAATGTAACTTATTTTCCATTCTGTTAGTTATCTGAATTATTGTTGCCAACTCGTCCTCATTATTTAGTCAGCTATTCTTCAGGTTAAGTTCCTGAGCTGCGTGCACCAAGCGGACGGTGTGATGTCATTGGATTAAAACACCCGGATATGTGGCCCCTTCCATACCCCCTCTTTTCCCTTGCAAAGCAGGACGTGAGGCTCAGTGGTCATCCTGTGAGAGCCGGCCTATCGCCACCATGAGAGAAAATAATATCCTTTAATAGTGCACAGCCGGTAAGGGAATCATAGGCTTTGTCGCCCCAAAAGTCATGCAGTGTGCAGTACAATAGATATGCAATCCAAAATGCAACTGATATCCCATCCAGAGCACAACAGATATCCCATGCAGAATGCAACCAATATCCTATCCAGAATACAACAGATATCTTATCTAGAAAAAAAAAATAATATATATATATATATATATATCCCATCAAGAGCCCAACAGATATCCCATGCAGAATGCAAGCAATATCCCATCCAGAATACAACAGATATCTTATCTAGAAAAAATATATAATAATAAAAAATATCCCATCCAGAGCACAACAGATATCCCAAGCTGAATGCAACCGATATCCCCTCCAGAATACAACAGATATACTCTCCAGAGTACAACAGATATCCATGCAGAATACAACTGATATCCCATCCATTTGTTTATTAGGTAATGCTTTGCATTAATCATTTTTTATAATGCATTCATAGAACATTCATAATAAGCACGTAAGTAAACCTTACCATCCTAACATACCTTAATAGGTCTAATATACAATAGAAATAAAACTTTCAAGGTACACTGCCATCTCAACATGCTAGATGATGGTATGTAACTGTTCACTGGTGGTGATTAGATTAAAGCCCCACATAATCTTTTTTATACTTGATTTTTCAGCTACTTTGTCCAGACACCATCTCAACATTTTAAATTCATTTTTTATTTGCATTCATTTTTCTTGTATTAATGATAGGTGAGTTGAACCACACGGTAAAGGCTTCTTCAGCACATCCCAAAGACGTTTAATGGGGTTAAGGTCTAGACTCTGTGGTGACCAATTCATGTGTGGAAATGATTCCTCATGCTCCCTGAACCACTCTTTGGAAATTTGAGTGCGATGAATCTCAGCATTCACATCCTGGAATATGCCCATGCTATTAAAAGAAAAAAAACATTGATGGGATGACCTGGCCATTCAGTAGATTCAGGTACTCAGCTGACTTCACTTTATTGCTACATAACATTGCTGAGCTGTAATAATGATCCAATCACTGGCTGTTTAGTACTTGCTGATTTAAATTCAAACAGTGACTTTTTTTGGACAGGCAGTGCATGTTAGCATATAAAGGTATACTTACATGCCTCTTATGAATGTTCTATGAATACAACAGATATCCCATCCAGAGCACAACAGATCTCTCATACAGAATACAACAGATATCCCATCCTGCATTATAAAGGCATTATGAAAGTGTAGTTAATGTGAAGCATTACCGTTTATTATTGTCCACGAGTCGCATGGAGTGGAGGGCAAGTGACATGAAGGCCCACATCCATGCTGACATCAGTATCGTCCAAAGATTCATCGTTTTTTAATTGTAATGGTTGTAATGAATTTCCTGGTAGAATGACTGAAAAATAGCGGACAAATATATTAATCTTATTTCTCATGTTTTGGACACTATTACATAATATGGCCGTTAGACTAAAAGAAATCAATATTACTTAAGCAATATGGCCACATTATTCCTTTTCTTTAATAACCTGGAATTAAGTGTGCAGATAGTAATTAAACCTTGCAATAGCACAGGGAGGGACCTACTCTTTAAAGTTCAAGTTAATTACCCTCTAAAATTACCCTGTAAAATATAAGTTAAACAAAAAAATGTCCATTACCGTGCTACAGACATTGAGACCCACTTCTTCCCTTGTGTTGATTATGCTGTTACTGCAGCTTGTGAAAATAACTTACCTCCAAAGCTTTACCCTCCCAGGTCTAACTAACTAAGCTGTGAGGCCTGTCAAGTGTTGGTATTTTACAGCCTGTTAATTACTGGACACAATAGGCTATGAAAACAGCAATAGACCGGTGAGGTTGCCTCTCTTTCCACTTAGACTTTTCCTCCGTTCTCAACCCACTGAGACTAACAATAACAAAACAACTAGCCCAGCTTTACCCCCTCACTGCGAGTGTATCATTCCACGCTGCGCCCAGAGAGCCCTGTCCACTCCGCCATCACCCACGCACTCCGCTGAGAGCCCAATCCTGCCTTGGCCCTCAGCGGCAGACGTGGTTTCAGCCAAATGGATGGAGGGCAGTATTTCCACCACACACTTGACAACCCCAAATTTCATCTTTACGGTGACTTGCTTCAAGAGAAACAGTCTCTTTTCCAGGGCCGACGCAAAGCCCCTTCGCTGATTCCTGGTCCAAGCATAAAACATGCAGTTTGGTTGACAAACTGTTTTCATTTTATGCTGGAACGAATTTAAATGCAAATGTCTATATAAATGTATATAAGTAAATAAGTTTCATAGGCGAATGCCTCATACCTACATCCTTGTCTTTCACTAATTTGGGTGATGTTTTCTGCTGTGATGTGACAGCACTTTGAAAACTGAAAACAAGCTTCTTTTTTGTTTGCATTAAGTGGGTTTTACTGTGAGAAAAAACGACGTGACCGCGGGAGAGTTTGGCGAGTGGCCTGGTGCCAGCTCTGGGAGAGAGAGGGAGAGAGAGAGAGAGAGAGAGAGAGAGAGAGGATATAGTTCTTTAAAAAGATGTGTCCCGCAGGACCTGAGGGTAAGAGTCTTCATTATAACCCGCATTCATCCCTCTGCATTCCCACCATCCTAACCTCTTCCTGACTATATTTTATAGTTCTTAATAAGATGGAATTCACATCTCCGAAATAAATCGCACTGTGTTAGCAAAGCTTTTCCAGTGTGTCCCATTTAAATCACAAACCATACCTGCAAGCGCCTCGATTACTTGTTTGCTTATTTGTTTGTTTGCTCGCGTGTTTGTTTGCTTGTTTAGTTGTCACGGGGTGTTTGAGTTTGCTCGACTTTCGTTTTATTGAGGAAAAAGACTGCTTTAACAGGGCGACCTGCCATTGCGGAGGGTGAGAGCTCTCCATCATCCACCCACGCGCGACACAGATGCTCATCAGGAAGACCCACAGCCTCTGATTTAAAGAAACACCCTTACCCAGCTGCTTCCTGAATGAGCCTTTGGTGCATTCTGAACTGGGGCCCGGTCAGTCTGTCTCCTGTCTGACTGGGTTCTTTTACAGGTTCTAATTATTTCAGCGTTAGCTCAACGTCGGGATTTCGGACATTGAGTGAAATGCATGTCTTAGCATATTATTTGTAGTAAAATTTAACTGGTAAGTTAAAGATGAATGAGAACTGACCTGGCAGATATGGTGTAACAAGACCTTAGGTTTTACTTTTACCTGTGCATGATGGAGATGGAGAGACTGAAGAAATGTGAATTCATTTGCATTTGGACTATGGGATTATTGCAGTACTAATGCAATTAAAGCGGGTGTGATTTCAGTGCCCGGAATACTTCTGCAGTTACTGATGGCAAATTCTTTCTGCCTTTGCCTATGTGTATAGTAGGTATTAATTTTAATAGTGGATCCTGTTTCCAACCTGCCAACTCTTCCATGATAGATACAATAAACTGAATACAGCTTAACGCCGAACAGCCTAATAAATCTGGTCGTGTCCCAGTACTTCTCCTCATTAAATCTCCTACACAATTTCCCCCCAGAACAGACCACATAAGACAATTACCAATATATTCCGGGATGCAATGGACACCCAGATTAAGTTTCTTTGCCTTTCACTGTTCCCTCTGGTGAAGTCAGAACGTTTGTGTTTTTCGTCAGTGTAACTGGATGCAGTGCAATGCATAGTGTAAAATGTCTTGTTGTAACTCATTAAAGACTAAATGTTTCACAGTTGTGTAGCTCAGCAGCTGTTGATCATATCTTATTCGCAGCACCTTTTTTCTGTCATTACTATTTAAGTAAAACAAACTCCGGCTGGCATTTACACAGGAAAGAAGAGTTAAAACAAGTTGTTATTATTTAAGTAACTGCATTCATTTTTGTTACCTCTCAAATGATCCCTTCCCCAAAGCCTAGCTCACCACTCTTCAGTACTAGTTACATAACATTTCTGATAAATATCTCTAGTCTTCTCAGTTTTTGGAAGATTCATTTGACCTATTTGAGCAGGATACTAAGAGGTCGGGTCCATTCCTGGCTGCCAAGAGTGTTGCCCCATTTTCAGCAGAACTCGGCCTGTGCTGAGAACCTGAGGATCACCTATGCCTCATGTGACTTATTCCGTTTGCCGGAGTCAGGCTCGCTTCCTCTTCTATGTTTTTCCAGTTGCTTCTCTGCTTCCTGCTGCACATACAGTGCGAGGAGGAGAACAGAAGCAAACTTAGAGGGTAAATAGCTGGATAGGTTGAAGTTGGACCTGGGTCATTAATCAGGGTTATTATTATTATGAGCCAAAATTACAATGGCAGTGGCAAAGTGTCATTGGTTGTCAGCTCTGTGAATGTTGTGGGCTTTTTAAAGAATTATGGCTTGGGGGCTTTTTTCGTTTATTAAAAGAGGATGTTAAGTTATTGTTCTGCATGTCTTTATTTGCGGCTCCAAAGGTGGGTTTCACTGGCCTTGCAGCCGGGCCACTGCGCGTCACCTGGCATGACATGGTCCCTGGAAGATATCTCAAGGCTGAGACGCACGGCCACGAGTTCCTGCACCGGCCTCCCCGCCCATATCCACGCACATCGACATTACGACAAACACCGTCTTGTGCGCAAGCGAGCTTTGTACTCTTCCGCAGTTTTTATGGCGAGAGTAGCTATAGATGTCTGACGGCTCTGTGATCGTGCCGAGTGCTGTAGGGAAAACAGGAAACAATGAACACTGTGATGCTGACGGAAGAGCCGCAGAGGGGACCAGCACTTTTTTTGGGGAGGGGGGTTGCTGGAGGGCCATGCAAGGACACGGACAGGATATTTTGAAACTGGGCTACATGAGAACCTGTGCTGAGCTCAGAATTGGAGTCAGGAGGAGCTCGGCTTTGTCTGACAGAATTGGCACCACATGCAAGATGATGGTATGTAACTGTTCACTGGTGGTGATTAGATTAAAGCCCCACATCATAATATTTTTTTATACTTGATTCTTCGGTTACTTTGTCCAGACACCATACTGGCCCCCTATACTTTCTGGCCCATTGTACTCCATGTGCAAACTGAGGGCTTAATTCCTTTATTAATGCACACCGACAAACTTTCGTGTGTGTGTATGTGTGTATGATTACATATATTACAATTCCTTCTCATCAAATTTCTATGGCTTTTCCCATATAAATTCCCACAAAATATAAATGTGTGTGTGTGTGTTGGGGGGGAGGGGGGTTTGCATAGATCATATTTGGGTACCAAAATATCCCCAACCTGAAACTTCCTTACTTTTGGGGACATTTTTTCAAGTCCCCGTTTGGGTAACCTCAATTTTATAAAACTCTGTGACTTTGTGAAAACTGTGACTGCAATCAAAAAAAGTAAAAATGACAAAAGCCTTGTATTTTGGTTTGTTACTTATGGTAACGGTTAGAGCTGGGTAGGGGTTAAGGGTGTTGTGATTGGGATTAGGGTTTTTCCCATAGAAATTAATGGACAGTTCCCGTTTAGATTGGTACACAGGTCTGTGCGTGTGTGTGTGTGTGTGTATGTGTGTGTGCGCGCGCGCGTGTATGGGGAGGTCTAAGAAACAGCAGGATCGGGAGGAAGAGAGACAGAGGAGGGCTCTGGATCTGTAACTGATGAAAGGAGCCCCCTTCAGAGGAAGGACTCCCGGGACAGGCAAAAACACCGAGCTCCATTTTTTACCAACCTCAGCAAAATACATGTGCTGTTCATAGTAAAACTTATATATTTATTCAATTACCTGTGAATGAAGACAAATTGTTGTGTTAAACACATAAGAGGAATGCTTTAAAGAATATACCGTACCGTAAAGGAAGCCATGTTTGTATGCTTTAAGATAAAATGTGCATGTTCGTCTCTCCACCTGTCTGTCCAGAAGCAGGAGTTAGCAAGTGTCCAATTATTGTCTTCAGTCATTGTCAATTTTCCAAAACATCAAATCCACATCCCAGCAAATAATTTTTTTATTTATTTTGCTCCTCATGTTCAGATTTATGAAAAGAACATTAGCAAGCAGGTATGATATGATATAGATATATATAACAAATAATTTAGCCAGAGTTGTGGCACATCGTTAAACCTCAAAGTAGCGTATGTCTCAGATGACTGATAGCCTTGTGGGGTGGGTCACACGTCAGTTGTTACCAAGCTGTTGTTCTTGTTGCTATGGCCCCCCATTTTGGTGGGGGTCTTAGTCTCTTCTGGAAGCATCTGTTGGCTGGGGGGGCATATGGGGTTACTCTTCTCTGCATGCTCATTCCAACACAGCGCACGAAACAGCGATGGAACCAAACACAAAAAAACAAAATAACTCTTACAGATTTCGTGTTTTTGAAGTTTGCGTTTAATTTATACACATTCTCTAAATGCTCTTTTTTCCACCTCCTGGAGAGTTTTCTGCAGGTTGATTTGTTTGTTTACATTACCTCATGCAGTAGTGAATTTCTGTGTCCCATGTGTAGACTATCTTAATCACAAAAGGATAGAAAGTAAATGTGAAACTGTCTCGATAGTAATATATCAAATTATATTTCCATGGTATTTTCTCCGTGTAAAACTACAGTGTCAGTGTTTTTTTCTGAAGCAGTCAATGTTGCTTTCAACTTCAAATGAAGACAGCATCAGTCTAATTAAGATCACGGCTTCTTCCAGATACATAATACATCCGTTTTGCTTAATTCTCTTTTTTTACTCTTATATATGGAAGGCTGGAAATTAGTACTCTCTGAAAAATAGAAAATACACGTTTTGCCTCTCCTTCGTCCTCTTGCATCGCCCCTTCCAGTGTAAATGTGCCCGACGGGGTAAAGTGCCACGCTCAGGACAGAAGGGGGAGCTGGTGCGCAATGAGGCGATGACTTGGGGAGTTGGTGCCGACCGGCTGAGCCGCAGCGCGGCACGCACCCACCGCGGCGGGACTTGGTCATCGCTCTACTTCACGGGTCTTTTTGTTGTGGCTTATCGGCCGAGACTGTCTGTTTACAGCAGGCACGGAGCCCAGACAGCTGCTGCTGAGCTGATAAGACCAATCGTCTGCGGCTGACCTTGGCAGATGGACCCATTCCTGTCGGTAGCTAATCATAGCGCTTCCTCCTTACACTATTGAACAAGGAGTGGGGAGGGAGAAGTGGGAGAATGGAGAGAGATGTGTAAGAGGAAAAAGCGGGCAGGAGGGAGCAATCGGGGGGTTAGCTTCTGTTTTGGCGCAGATGACTGCAACAGGTTCAGATTTTTACGTTTGGGTTTTTTTTTAATGCAGGTGTACTAAAGTTTAAGCCAGGGAAACTTGCTGTAAATGTATCCCATGGCAAAAGTCAGATAAAGCCATGAAAAAGTAAAAGAAAAGTTAAAGGGTGGGGGTGCATGAATCTAATTCTAAATAGGATTCAGGCAAATAAAAACAGGTTTAATTGATTTTTGAACCAATGCAGTTTCTTATATTTCTGCAGCATTATATTGGGCTTGAACCATTTCTGGCGATCATATGATAATTATAATAGGGGCAATATAGTGCAAATTTTAAAAATGACCACTAGGTGGAAGTATCGCTTCTTCCACATCCGCAGGAAGGGCCGCCAGTATCAAGTACCTGGACAATGTTCCTTGCAGGGTCATATGATACCCTCTATACTATTATCAAGACACCAAAGTAGGAGCAAATTATAAAACAAATATAAACTTTATGTACTTTTCAAGGATATGTAAATACAATATAGTCAGCCCTATCTCTACACTGTGTGCAGAATTATGTGGATAGTACTATTCCTGGGTTTTTAGCAAAAGTTGGGTAGACTTATGAGAGTGAATTCAGAAGATTGCTTTTGCTCTAAGTAAATTTATTTTCGGAGAAAATGTTTCATTAGACTTTCACAAGCAAAAATAAACTTGATTATCAGTGTGCACAGTTAATGGGCAGTCAGACAGTAAGTGGATTTTTCTCTCTTCGGCATCAACAGGAATAAAAATAATCTGTTTCTATAAGGAATATCAAACTAATGGCCATTCTATACGGTCCATTTTTACCAAGTTTAATGTCCTGCACCTAGCCACCTTTAATCTCAGTGACCATTATGCGCCTGCTGTCCATTGAACCAGTGTGCTGCATGCCAAATCTCATACGTCAGTCAGGCCCAGTAGTTGTCACTGCGATTAAGTCAGGCAATGAAGGGGGCCAGGTCAAAATTCAATCACCTTTCACACCTTGCTTGACCAATCTGTAAAAGACTTTGATGCATAGGAAAGGGCATTGTCCTGCATGAATATCATAGCCTTTTTGAAAGCTGCCAACTTCTTCTTCTATCAGTGTTTGAAAAGGGTATTGTCTAGAAACTGGCAGTAGGTCTTGTAGTTAGTTTTTACACCATTTGCAAGTCTTACAAGTTTGACAAGCTCATCACTAATAATTGCAGCCCCCACCATCAGCCCTCCAGCACCTTGTCTGTGCTTTAAGAAGGTGTCCGTCCACTGGCCCATCCACCTGCTACATCAAGACTCACACTCATCCCTCCCTAACACCTTTGTAACATCAGTCTTGAGATGTGTCTGTGCCTAGCCTTGATGTTTCAGCTTGTGAGCCTTATTGAGTGTCATGTTACAGCCTGTGTGACCTCAGCAATGTCATGTAGTACAGTGTAGTGTAGTATTGCAGTTCTAAAAAATGACAGCATTTGATGCTGAAGAGTTTCTGGAAGGCTTTAATCTGACACATATAATTGGCAGTTGATTTGTGTCTTAATCTCTCTATATTCCACTTCCATCATCTTTGGCTGTTAGCTACAAAGCATTTGACTGTACTGTGATCACGTTTTAAACATTTCTTGTTGTTTACAACATTGTTTTGCATCGATTTTACTGGCACTTTACATTTTTTTCCACTCTCTGTAAGATCATTTTTGGCCCATTTTAATAGTAATAATAATTTGCTTAATAATTCTGCACTGGGAAATATCTATGGTATGGTACTCAGACCTTTAGTAACATGGTCAAATTTTAAAATTTCATTCTGAATTGGAGATTAATCTGGACTGAATCTTTTGGCCACTATTTAATTTAAGTTATAATCACATACATGATTTTCTTAGTTAAAAATCTAAATATATCAAATGGGAAAAAATGTAAACTAAACTTTTAAATTGAGGGACAAACAGAGGCATGACTGGTGTTGCGTAAAGGTGGCTGGTGCTTGTGAAAGTTAAAAACAAAAAAGTAAGACAAGACAATATTGAGTCTTTCACTGTATGATGAATAAATTGCTGTATGGTATACAACAACACATTCTTTCTTAAATTGCTGTTTTGCATGCTTTTGCGTTGTATTTGGAGATCTTGTGAAAATGTATTGAAATGATGCCTTATTGATTAGCTGTTAGCTAGTATTAGCGCACGTGATTCCCAGTGTGTGTTTACGACAGCAGTCTACGGTTTAATAACCATCAGATATATTAGCATAATGGGTCATAAGCAATCAGTGGCATGTGCCAGCTTGTTGTATTACTACTACTAGTGTAATTACGGCATGGCTGTTGTCAGTTGTCAGCGAAAATGAATACCCAGTGCCAGTCAGGCTGGTAGGCGATGTAGGCAGGCTCCTAGGGAAGCGTCTTCTGTGGGGACACTGACGTAGCAAATGTGCAGCGCTTTGCATGCTCTGTACAGCTCGCCTAGGGCTTTAAATGAGCTTTGATCGACACGGTATATACGTACTAATACATTCAGCTAAACTGACAGAATATAAGTCTTCGAAGATTCTTTTTGTATAAAGCTGCTTGGTCTGGAAGCGTTTTTAAAGAGTGTATTTATATTCGTTTGACCCTGGGGTGTCACGGCACACTAACCCCAAACCAAAATATAGTCGCGACATTACCTCAGGTGCTCTAGTGTAATGTAATTGGACCCCACTTTCCATTGGCTCATCACAGTGGCATTTGGCCATTACAACGATTATGGATCCAGATGTCATTAACATCGGATCGCAAGGCCACTTATCAGACATAATGGATGTTGATCATAAAATATGCCATTTGCCATATTTGAAAATGGCGTAACTGCCATAGACAGCTAAACCATTGAAATCCCCCTCCAAATTTTAGGCATTTATTCAATATTCGAAATATTGAATATACTTAAAAATATCAAAATATACTTGTTTGACTTCAGAGAACTTCTGTAGATATATTTTTCAATACCTGTGGTGACAGTTGTTTTTAGAGGCACAGTGGTCTTACAGTAGGTACACACAAATGATTTTCTAATCATATAACCACAAATGACGAACTGTTCTTCTGCCGTTATCCTGCACGCTGATGTGCCTCAGTTCTAGTGCATTCATGAGGTCTTGTGTAGTTGGCATTAGTGTAAGTGTCAATGCAGAGAGTAGACAGTTTTATTGTCATATGCACAGAAAACAGTTTCACTGCACAATAAAATTCCTACTTTGGACACCCTCCTTTCACCTCAGAAAATAGAGAAAGAATAAGAACATAAATTGCATAAATACGAAACAGAATAAACAAAACAGAATAAACCGTTAAGGTGACTCAGTGCATTTTCAGAGGTAGAAGTGGTTGTATTGTGCAAGTGATTGTATCTGTATGCTTTTCATGCTGTGTAGCTTAAAAAGGTCTATTGGAGCACATGACTGGTCAGCTTTTTTGTTTTTGTTCAGTATTTTCATATTTATGTAGAAATTTTATTTCAGCTGACAAAAAATATAATATAATAGATATAATATAATAATATATAATATAATAATAAAGATATGTCCATCCATCCATCCATTTTCTGACCACTTATCCTGGTCGTTGTCATAGGGTAATAAATGTATGTTTTGTTTTTAAATGCTTTCATGCCTGTCAAATGTTCAATAATATCATGAAGCGACAAATGTAATTTTACGTTGTACCTAATACATTGTGATTGTCTCACAGATATTTCTGTACTTTGTGTTCTTGCACTTGCTCTGGATCCTAACGTTTTATTAAAATAGTTATATTATCTGCAGCTTTTGGGGTAATGTCACATATTTTGGTTCTCCAGAAATGCCAGTTGAGTTGATTTTTGCAGCCGTCTTTGCTGATCACCCATCAAACCATGGTGCCCACCTGCACAGCCACAGGACAGTCGAGCAAATGCTGTGAGACTAATTACCATCAACCCCCTTACTTTGCAAGCCATCGTTTGCCAGTCTGCACCTGTGATATTTCCTGTATTCACAAAATAAAGATCCCCACCATCTTCTGAAACAGTGGGAACTCTACCCTTGTCTGTCTGGGGGAATATTAATAACCTATATATTGGTCTTTCCACATAAATAATGCATCCTTTAGGGTTTCTCCATGTCTGACTGTTCTTTCACTGCAGACCGCCAGCACTCCTCCTCCTCACCTTTTCGGCTGTCTAGTTCTGGAAAGGGCACATCCCACTTCGTATGATTCCGCGATCGTCCCACAGGTAATATCCAGGTAGTCTGAGCTGTGTCACCCTGAGGAGCCCAATTACATACCAGCAGGCTGGTGGAGCCCGTTAGCCATGTTTTATCGGCCGGTTCGGGGGTGCTTTGGGTGCCTGTGAGCTGAAAGCAGTGAAAAATCGCCATCGGCTGATAGACTTATCAGTCGAGAGCACACTCCTTGCCCTTAGTGACTCCAGCTTCCTTGAACCCTTAAATATTTGGAAAAATGAACATTGCACCAAAAACAGAAAATCCACATTCTGTAAAGAAGTGTAATCCCCTTTCCGTTATGTCTACAGACTGTAATATCTAGGGTATGTTTTCTGGGTTAGCGTTCAAAGTCCTGCTTAGCAGTCTCAGAAGTTACTTACACCCTTGACGCTATCTTTGAAGTAATATATTAATGTATGCTGTGAAGCAGCCATGTCACTGTGAAACATGTTAGGATGTGAATGTTTCAGGAGAGGGGTGAGGTCGGGAACAAGTCCCTCTATTCATATGGTTTGTTCTGTATGTGAGAGAGACTAGGAACAAAGGTCTAGCTCTTGCAAGTTTCCCTGGTGCTCATTTAAGTTAGCAAGCAAACCATGTGTTTGCATCATTTCTGTGTCACCTGCCCTTTTGCGTCTCGAGGGTGCCCAGTGAGTCTCCCTGTTCCTTATTCGGAGAAGCCCTGCGTTCCTAAATGATCTGTTTGCTGTATTGAGTAACCATGGATTTCACGGTCATATATTGTTAGCCAGCTTAAGATTGGTGGAACGTGGTATTGTACTGTGAGAAAGCCCTGGTGACTGGCATTGCATGCCTGGTTGTTTGTGTCACTCTACTCTCTTATGAGCTTAAGCAGCCTTGCAGTCTAAGCATTCCTGCAGTCTTACCACAGTAACACGCAGTAAAAGTGAGCTCTTGTAACTGCAGTTATTCAACCACATGACCATATTTACAGTAACTGCATGCTGTTTCTGCTTCTTGTTCTCGACCCTGAAGACGTGCTCAGTATTTTGTTTAATTAATTAAGAAATTAAGGCTTTAGGTTTAGCTGGGGAAGCAGTTTTATTACTTCAGGACTACTGCATCATGGAAATGGATGGCAGTTCTGTTGAAGCAGCACAAATCTGCACAAATCTTGCATACACAAAGTAATTAAACTAAGAGATTACAAAAAAAAACCTGAGATAAATTAATGGAAGCAGATCAATTAAATGTAATGTATGGTCAGACCTTAGTGTTCCTGTTTGGCAGCCTGAGATATTCTTCATTAAGATATCACTTAAATGCATCTGAACTGCAGATTGAGCACCTAGGACTTCTGAGAATGTTCTACCTGACTCAACCACTCCTACATTCATCACTTACATTTTTCCTGTAGCTATTTTCTCCTTCCATGATTTTTCACTTCTACGTTTCATTATGTAGTATATTTTACACATTGCATTATTTCCCATTTGCCTTAACCGTCATATACAGGTTCACTGACTTGCTTTATACAATATAAGTATTCTGGATATCTTATTCAAGAATTCACATATGGTCATTCTGTCTTCCAGGTTTTTACTGTCACATGAAGCAATTTTCATATTATGTATATGCAATTAAACATAATTACTATAATTCAGCTTAAGTCATTATTCAAGGATGCTGGAAAACAACATGATTTATAATCGTGCCAATTCGTGCAGGCTTCTTATAGATATAAAACAAGGTTAAAATGACAAATTAACATCGCCATAGAAAACATAATGATATTCTTTTTATTGTATGTGGAATTCCATGGAGCCATAAATCACAGGGATGATATAGCCTGATATAGTGCCATTTACATTCTGCCTGAGGTACAGATGTTCATGCTTCTTCAGACAACCATCCGTGATAACAAGATGGCACCCGGATGGTGATGTGTTAGGCTCAGATAAAGGAATCGCCTTCTAAAAAGGCTATTTAAAAATAACAATGAGAACTAACTTCTTTAAAGAGTTAGTTCCAGTTATCTTAACACCCGTGTCGGGGGACATTTGCTCAGGATTCTCCATAGAGTGAAATAAAAAAAATGCATCCAGGATATGCAGTGAAGTTCTGGAAAGACTGGAAACGAACGGCAGTGAAAAATGCTAAAAATATGCAGGTTTATGAAGGTCACTTAACCAGTGTGTGTTCCTCTAGATGTAACGGAAAATATGATTGCTCAGGCAGATGTAGCCAGTTATAATGGGTAGTACAATCATTTTTACTTAACATGCTGCATGCATTCTCATTGGTCGGCCTGAACAGAGAACAGGTATCGGGAAGGGTGTGAATGTCTCTCTTTGGGGAGGTCACAGCTTCTTTTGATGATGTACAAGTCGGTGTTGTTTTCACTCGCAAACCACGCCGGTGTAACCCTGAGAGTATAACTGGGAAGTGGTTTAAACACAAGCAGATACAGTAGCTCCCTGAATAGTTCAAAATAACTCCTGTCATAATAAATATGAATAAGTCAAGAGGCACAGGGAATGCCAGTGCATGTACTTTCATGGGCTTGGGTGCCTTGTGTTGATGCCAAGGCTCATGTGCTCACGTAGCTCCTCGGCACGTTGTGTTCTGCCTCCGCTCTTTTTTAGATGTATGGTGTTTCGTTTTGTTACCCTCGGGCCTCTCCGCTTTACGCAACACCGCGGGGAGTCGGAGCGGGAGTTACGGCGCAAGTGGCGATTACAGCGGGTGTAGGAGCGAAGCAGACGCGCGGGCAGACGGCCCTGGCCAAGCGCTCGTCCTCCGACCTCGCTACCCGTGCCCGTCAGCCTGGGTGGGGTCACCAGCCCAGACGGAGCCGGGCGCCTCACCGTAAAACCCTCTCAAATCCGCAGACCCAGATCACGTCACCGCAGCCAACGGAAGGCTGTGATTTCTTTACGTGGTGTTTCCTTTTTTCTGAGTAATGCTCCTGTTATTAATAAATGACGTAATAATTGGGGTGCGACAGTTTTCCGGCTACTGTGGCTCTGAGGGCTATGGGTTTGCATTCAAGTCAGGCAAGGTGTTTCTCTGCATATATCTGAGGTGCAGCTGGTTAGCGTTTAAAGTCCTTATGGACTGCATGAGTGCTTCCCCATAGGAACCGTATGCAAGCTTCGGTGTCTACAGCCCATAATTAGCCACCGAGGTAATGTCTAGCATGCTGCTTCTATGTGTTGCACGTTAATCAGGGACACTTTAATTCACTGGCTTACCCCAGGAGCCCCCGCTAAAAAGGAGACTTAAATAATGTTGTTTAGTAAAATTCTTTACCCCACCTCTACTTTTACTGTTGCCACCCCGCCCCCCAGACCTTTGGGAACTTTTACCTTCACCAGGCCTGGGAATTTGACACTGAAAGGGGTTTGCCAGGGGGTTTTCTTGTTGGCTTCTTTTGTCTCCGACCTAGACGGGAGGGGGCAGTTGGAATCATCCTTGTCCCTTGATATATTTTGCTGACAACCATGGGGGTGGCTTTGGTACCTTTTGCCAATCATGATCAGCTGAATACATACATATATATATATATATATATATACACTCTGACCATGTTAATGTGCCTCTGACAGTGCTGTATATATATATAGTTTATCAGATTGCATAATTATAAAATCTGGGAATAATGAATAATCAGATGCATGTCCATTGTGCCAATAATTGGTGCCAAACGTTGGTTTAAACTTAAAAAAATAATAAATAAATTGATTAATTAAGTAAAGTAATGCAGTTTGTCAGTCTGCTAGCATGGGAGAATCGTTTCATCGTTTTGCCAAAATTTGAAGGCATGAAGCCAATAAAAGTGCCCTTTATAAAATACCGAAGATGGTAAAACTGTTAAGCTGACGGATGCTGGCAACTTTGTCTTAATCCCGAGCAAAGGAACCGAAAGGCGCTCGATCCGTCCTCAGATAATCGCGCAGGTAATAAGGCAGCCGAAGCGCACCGTGACATACCTCCGGCGGGATACATACGAGGAGTAGTTTCGCAGGGAGGCATACGGGACATCGTGGCCGAGATTAGTCGCAGCTGCCATTAATCGATACGGTATAACCGGAGCCCAGGCAACATGCACACTCTAGCAGCGTATTAGGCATCCATTTAAGCGTCAGCTGCTCTCCACCCATCGGGACGGAACAATAAAACGCAGCGTGTCCTACAGATCAGAGCTACTAAACATGAATAAAATATGATGGTTAAAAATGGGGGGAAATCTAATAATAAAAAAAGATAATTAATGGCATTTGGGTAAGCACCCATAATTCTCCTGATTAATCAAATGCCATTTACTCTAGTGCATAGACACGGTTCTTTATCTTGTCTAAGTTATTTTTATAAACAGCCTATATCCGCTCCGAATCCATGCCAAGTGCCGGGCTCCCGATCCGGGGAGGGTTCCTAAGACCCACATACACAGGCTAACATAACCCAGTAATGTGTTAGAAATACGGAGTTTCTGCCTGGCAGCCTGGCGCTGTCTCCACAGCAGTGGGAATAGATTCAATGTATATTCTCCATTGGGTTTCATGAAAAAAGGCTGGTTTTTGCTACCAAATCCTGTTCTCTCTCTCTCTCTCTCTCTCTCTCTCTCTGTCTCTCTCTCTCTCACACACACACGCTGGATCGCGCGCACACACACACACACACACACACACACACACACACACAGCCCCCTCCCCCTTCTACTCTCGCCCCTCTCTCTCTCTCCCTCCCTCTCTCTCTCACTCTCTTTTCTACAACAAACATGGCCGCTAAATCGGATGGAGCAGTCGTGTCTATGCAGAATGAGACCCTTCCCCGGCGTCCGGCTGTCAGCGAGCAGCGGCAGCCTCACGGTCCCCATGCCGGCAAGCGCTACTCCCTGCAGGACTGCTGCTGGGTGCTGTGCGCCCTGCTGGTCTTCTTCTCAGACGGGGCCACCGACCTGTGGCTGGCTGCGGACTACTACCTGAGGCGGGACTACTGCTGGTTCGGGCTGACGCTGCTCTTCGTGGTGGTTCCCTCCGTGGTGGTCCAGGTGTTAAGTTTCAGGTGGTTCGTCTACGATTACTCAGACATCCCGGGCGGCGTGGACGGGGCGCCGGCGGTGGCGTCCGGGGGAGATTGCAATTTCAGCACCAAGGGCAGCGATCAGCGAGGCGCTGGCAGCGCTGGCGGGTCCCTGCCTGCGACAGGCACCAGGAGCGGGACCCAGAGGTGCTGCAGGGCGTGCATGTGGCTCTTCCAGTCCATCATCCACATCCTGCAGCTGGGACAAGTCTGGAGGTAAGGCGCTGTCGCGCGTTCCCGTTTGCAAATCCCGATGTGCGAATACATCTAAAGAGTTAAGGATCTAAGTGAAGTGCACGGGCTGTGCATATTCCCAATGTAGTGGGCTGCAAAAAAGTACAGATCGGATGCTTTACATATGTCCATAATATGGCCGGTTCTTCGGTGTGCTTTCGCGAATCGCCCAGCCTGATGTGGCAGCGTGACCTGCTTGTCACTTACTGCATGCACTGTCACAGCTATTACACGCATTGTGGACTTCATCACGAGATCGGGACTTCAGAAGCGGGCCAGCCGGCGTGCTTTGCGGCTCCGCGGCTTCATCCCCAGCGGCTGTCAGTGCCCGCTCGCCGCTAGCATGGCGCTGTGATCAAATCTCCCTTCTCACGGAGTTCGAAACTCGCCGAAACAAACAAGAGAGGAAAAAGAAAAACTCCCGAAGCAGACAGCCCCGCGGTGCTTATTTGTATGGCGCTGCCAAGTCAGATAGGAACAGCCATGCTGATTCCTTAGAAGCGCATCCCGGACGCTTCCTACTGTCTGACCAGTTCATCACTGCGAAGCATAGGCAGTCTGCCCCCTTCGTTTAACTGCTAGGTCAATAATCTCTGGAAGAAAACATCAATTTGGCATTTAGCGCTTAATTGCCTTCTGTTTTTCAAAAAGAAAAATCCCTTTATCTTTGCAGATAAGAATGATTTTTATTTCTTTTGTGATGTCCGGAAAGTTAACAACCGTTGCGTTTAAGAAATGTAAGCAATACTTTTATGTGTCTATTCATGGAACTAGAAAAAAACACAATAATCACCCTGGCTGTACCTATTTGTACCTGTGACTATGGTTACCGAACCGAAAACTTTCATAACCAGGTGCATTCGGATACCCTTTGGTACTACCTGGTTTGCACCAGCAATGAAACTGTAAGAATTTAACTAAATAATACTGGATTCATCAATCCATCCATCTTCAACTGCTTATTCTGTACATGATAAAATGGAATCTTTAATAATTATGAAAAGATACATATGAATTATAGCAATAACTCGAATAAAAAGGAATGATGTTAGTGATGTGGTTGCATTTGAAATTTATAGAGGAAACCATTGCAATCCTGTATTGGATCAGTGTTAATCTCAAACAGATTGCGGGGATACAGCCTTGAGCCTATGGTGACGGTTCTATGCATGACATGGCCACTGAGTATGTCTTACTGCAGGGTCTTGTTCAAAGGATCTTACCCAAATGTATCAGCATCTCCTACCTATCCATCTTCCATAGCCACTGGGCCACCGAATGCATCGTGAATATGGTTCCAGTTCCTAATACTTAAGCATATCACTTGATATATGGGTGTTGTTCAGCGTTACAGAGGTATACCGAGGTATACAGAGGCATATTGGTTGTTCTGGCATTAA
Organism: Petrocephalus zakoni; assembly: GCA_026774425.1. NCBI lineage: Eukaryota > Metazoa > Chordata > Actinopteri > Osteoglossiformes > Mormyridae > Petrocephalus > Petrocephalus zakoni. Next base: position 8,550,372 of record JAODKN010000104.1, on the reverse strand, counting down.
CTGTATAGACTTGCAGCATGAGATTCCCCATCTTTGCAAAAACACAGGCATGCATTCCTGTCTCATAATGCTTTTATTTGTGTACCTCCAGGTTCATTACTCCCACAAAAAGCCAGAGAGTTTTTTTTCCTTTTGTCCATTTTGAGTGGAATGGTTAAGAAGAGGTGGATTGAGGAATTTCTAATCAGCATGGTTGAAAGTGTTAAATTATTCCCTGCTGTTAGGTTAAAGAGGTCCACTTAGGTTCCTTGTACTTAACCCTCTTGATATGCTGTGAGTAAGTTTGACCCATGGTGGTGCAGTGGTTAGTGCTGTTGCCTCACACCTCTGGAAACAGGGTTCAAGTCTTCATCCAGGTTCCATGTGTGTGGAGTTCGCATGTTCTACCCATGACATTGTGAGGTTTCCTCTAGGTTCCATACTCTCGTTCCCCCCCAACAGTCCCAAAACATGCAGAGGCTAATTGTAGTTACCAGATTGTGCATAGATGTGACTTGAGTCTGAGTGTGCCCTGTGACAGGCTGGCCCCCTGTAATGGGGTGTTCCCCGCCTCATGCCTGTAGCTTCTGGGATAAGCTCCGGACCCCCTGTGCCCCAGAAGAATGAGCAGTTTCAGAAAATGGATGGAAGTTTGACCCATTTTTAACACAAAGTGTTATTAATTTCTTCGGTTTTCGGTTAAATCTGACTTCATTTGGGGTCACGAGTATATGAAACATGTTGATTATATTTTATTTGTTTCTTGAGTAGATACTTTGGTCAAAAACTTAATGCACCTTAATCTAAAAATAGCTTTTCTGGCCTTTTTTTTACTCGTTTCTGCGCGGGAATGTGCTTGACACCAACAGCCGAAAACATTCTAGAATACTGACAGTCAGTAGAGCGTTATCTCTAGTTCTCGATGATTGCAGTGACACATAGGAGGCGATTATGGAGACAGAGGACGTTTCAAAGACAAAAGACATGGATTTTTAGGTGACCCCATCGTTTACTTTTTTCAGATGACGGATCAGAAGAGATACATATCACAGCTGTGTCTCCATCAAATGAAAACAATGGAGAACAATTTCTTCAAGAGAAGATATATCAAAATATAAATACGGAATTAAAGAATGATATGTGTGGCCACAAGAAAGCCATGGCAGATTGTTAGTTTCAACTGTAATCAATGCAGGGCCTATAAGATTTTCAGCAGTTAAAATCAACTCAAATAATAGAGACAGTTATACTGTATTTGACATGGCCACCTTTGAGTGGAGGTGTGTGTTTCAAGAGAACTGGAAGTCACTTGATATGGTTTTCCATGTGTAGGTTTGTTGATACTAGATAGAGTTTGAATATCAAGAGGAGAAGCAACTATTAGTTGTAGCATAGAGAGTGGAATGAACACTTTCCTGGAGTTACATCAAAGGAGTCATTTCACAATTCCTTTTTTTGGTAAGTATGATACCAGATCCATTTGACATGACACAAGTTAGCTGCAATCAGAGACATTTGAAAAACGGGGGGAGGATCCGGCTTCTAATGTAGAATCTGAGCCCTCATGTTACAGTAGATAAGTGCCTTCTTCTGACATTGAATATGCAAACCTATAGTGAAAAACCATCTGGAGAAGCACGTGAGAAGAATCTGTGATGAGAGTAGCTTTAGATATGACTGAAGGTCATAATGTAATGTTAGGCAACTTCTTCATGTCCTACTAACTTGGAGTTAAGCTAACCAAAAGAGGGGGCGGATAATGCAGAGCTCAGATATCAGACCAAAATTACTCCAAAATTAACTTTCTTTGACAGTATTGCTATAATGTCAAACTCCATGAAGAAGGACAAGCATGGTGTTGTTATGGGATAGGAAACCACAGAGGGGACAGTCTTGGTGAGGCTACAACTCCAAATTAGTGGTTATACACTAACAGCTTCTGGTACTTTTTGACACCTTTGATCTGTCTGTGAGTAAAGCCCACAGATGCTCACTAATAATAAACTTTGAGAATTATGCAAAATTGCACAAGTGTCAGATATTACTTGAGGTCCACGCCCAGATCTGGAGGCCACATGAATCCCTAGAGAGCTCAGACTGAGGCACCTAGGTCCTCCTTCCGTGTGACATCAGAGGGTAGAGGTGCCAGCAAAAATAGTTCAAACATGCCCCCCCCCCGCCCTTACAGTAATGCCAGTACCATATGTACCAAATGCAGGAAGTACATTTGCAAAAGAGTGCACCCAGCCGCACTCTGCCCTTCATGTGGCATGTAAGGCAAAAATAATTGAAGGAAAAGTAAAAGGGCTATTTTAATAAAGTTAAAGGACTTTTGCAAGTGTTTCTGGGATGGCGTGAATTTTCACCAGACATTTAAAGTAATACTTATTGAAAATGAAGCATGTTCACAATGCATCGAATTTCAAATTACATTTGCAGTTTTGACATTTTAAAAGTTTGTTAGACAAATATCAGACTTTATCAATTTCTCATTGTGTCCAGCCTGTTAATCATGCATCAAGCCTCTTTTGCAGGGAGAGCCGTTTCACAAGAAAAGCAGAAAATAACAGACACTGTGGGAATGGGCAGTTGAGGAAAAGTACATTAACATGCATCTTTTTAGTAGTTTTGTCATTTGGAGAAGGTTTAATGGAAGTGACTAATATGACCGAGTATGAAAATGCGAGACCATTAAAAATCCACATTTGTGATTTAAGACGCAGTTTTAAGATGCAGTTATGATGCAATATTTACTACCTTTACTAGAGATATAGCACCGATGCTTCTCATGGATTTTTAAAAGTCTGATGCCTTGGTTTCAACAAGTCCAAGACTATAACTGCTGTTACACTATATTCTCTGGCGTCTGATGCCTTTGCAACCCTTACGACACGCAAGCATGCAGATGAGAGTGGAATATGCAGTGGCTAGACCCCAGTGCTTGTGAAAGCTGCACTTAGCCATCATGGTCAGGTCTGACTGCCTAGATATTTGCATACAGCAGAAAGGTTTTTATGTGAATGATATTCAGGCAGGAGGGCAGAAAATTTTAGAAGAGAAATCAAAGTAGCTCATACAGCTGAAGTATTTTAGCTTATTCCAGTGATATTGGGTGAACTTTTAGCTCGGCAAGGGACATGATTTCCTACACAATAGTTTTTGCCAGTACTGACCCTCCGTTGTTTAATCATTATACCATACCGTCTTTGTTAAGGGTACATAAATTGTGTTCTTTAGACAGAATATGTTGTCTTTATTGATAATCTCATGTTCATTCTTTCCGAAAATTGAAAAACCTTGTATGAATTCTGCTCTGTAGGGTACGTCTTGTCTTCATAGATACTCATGAGAGCATATTCCGGCATTTTTCTAAAGGTCATTTTCTCTTCTCTTGTGAAGCTCATTGTGATTACTTAGGAATTTTCTCCCGCAGAAGGTCTGTCACTTCATCAGAAAAAAAAGTGATTGGATGGTTGGTTAAGATTTATTGAAGACTTATGTTTCTATATACTTTGGAAACAGATAAGTACCGACACAGTACTCTCTTCATAACATTAAGAATGCTTGCAGTTAGAATAGCATGTAATATAAACACGGGGCATCTGGTAGTGGTTAAGGCCCTTAAGTTAATGGTTGCATGTTCATGTCCCAGGTGGGAGCTGTAATCACCTGACTGATTTGCTTAACCGGAATCCTTCCAGTGAACCATCCAATTGTATAAATGGATGAAAACGCTTAGGTTAAATGCATCAGCAAAGTTAAGACAATGCAAATGAGTGAAATCAAACAAAGTCTTATGCAGAACAGAGAGAAAAGTCTGCAGAAAGCTGCACAGCTCTGAGCTGGGTTTGAGCTTTTTTTTTGTTTTGGTGTATATTCAAGGACACGTTAAGATGGCTTTCACCAGTACAATCATACTCCATCAGACTACTAGCCAGACCTGACCCACTTTTCCATTTGCCCAAGCTTATTGTAGAAAGAAATGAGCTAAGATGAAGAAATATAGAGAATTCCACTATCTAGCCAGAGAAATTGGTATTTAGGTGTGCCAAATCGCAAGACAAGGAAGCTTCACTGAAATATCTGGAGATATGAGCGAATCATAAGGGATTTCTGGACACAGCAAATGACCTGGGAATGGTGGCTTTTTTCTGCATGTAAATGTCAGCCATTCACTCTTGTTCTTCTGTCCAATGCTGGAATTGCTCTTTGACACCTCCTATCTGCTGCAAAGCCGTAAAAAGCTGGAGGTGCTACTGGGGGGGCACAGGTTAATTTGGCTTCCAACTAGTGTTACAGAGGACCTAAAATGCATATCAATCCCCTTTCTGTTGCTTCTCCGGTTTTCGGCTTTCCGCGGTTTTCTTATTATTATATTATATGCTGTTGGCATTTGTTTTGTGAGCCTCATGGAGTCACCATAGTTTCAAATTCATTTGAGGATGTTGAAAACTGATACTAAGTACTAAGAAAATGCCAAAACATCCCCACGTTCCGCAAACGGTCTGTGTCATGCAATTATTCTAAGAATACACACACATCGCTGAATACTTAACCTGTCTTTGACTTTAAGTAATGCATATTCATGATTATTTTACTATTTCCCATTCTGTTTTCTAAGCCAAGGATACAGATGCGACGGAACTATTATTGCAATGCTGATTTGGAAGGAACCTCTGAGGAAATCAACAGTTGATGCAGAATTCTGACAGACAACCCCTAGCTTGATAAATAGACATTTCTTCAGAAATAGGCCTGAGTGAGTTTGAGGTGGTCCTCCCACCCATGTCCAGAATAAAAGCCCAGCTCTGCTGAAAGCCCGGAGCAGGGAGTCCTGTCACTAATGTTCACTCTTACCAGAATCCCAGGCAGCCATCACTGTCTGTCCTCCTGCTTGCACTGACAGCCGAGCGCGATGGTCACTTCCGCCAGGTAGTAAGACCATCCCCTCCTTCTGGGCACCCCCCCTTCATTCTCAGAAGAATAATGAGCAGTTTAATATCATCCATACCTTTCATGTCTCGATTATAAGTAGTGACTAAGCCACAGTCAGTCCTGTAGATTGCAAATTTCCATCTGAGACAGTAAAAACAAGCATAAAGACACGCGCACAAACACTCACGATACAAGGGGCAACCCAAACCCCCACTTACTATCACGTAGCATGAGGACTTAAGATTCCTTCCATTGTCTTGTGAAAATGGCACGGATGTCAATGTATTTGTGTTGTTATGCAAAAGAAACAGATTACTGGATTCTCCTATTTCAGTTATTAATGCACTTTGGTAGCCAGGAATGACAAATTATTATCAAATTCCATATAAATCATTTGACAGTCATTATATAACCCCTTGGCTCATTGTTGTAATGCATTGGTGTCCCAGGTTTTACATTTAATACCTATGTTTTGCCACATGGATGTAGGTCCAACAATAGCAACAGCCCAAGGAAGATAAAGCATTTGCATGTTGATGCAATAAAATCTAATTTAACTTGTTTCCTGAAATGAATTGAACATTGCATTCACTTTAACGGAATTTCCACTGAAGCCAAACAAAGGACCTGCTGCGTCTGGATGTGTATAAATCAAGCTGTTTAGTCTTATCCTCTTTTGTCTCCAACACAAGGAAACAGAGGGGAATGAAATGGGAGACATCAATATTGTGCACATCTTGCTGCTAAACAGACTAATTGTCTGTGAGTATGTAACTTATGGAGGTGAAACAGTGTAGAGCCACTGTGTAACACACATTCAGTTCTTCCCCGCTTAACACATGTTTTTAACAGTAAAATAATGGATTTTCATGGACTTGAAATAGAGTAAAACAGAGTGTCACAAAAAAAAAGAAAAACATAAATAAATCACAGTGATTGTAGGAGTGCATGAATCCATTTCGGATTACTGAGGTCAGAGAGTAGTATACAATCACAAGAAGCTCATATAATTCGCCATAATGCTCTGCATAAAATAAGCACTGTTAAGATCAAAGACTCACTTGTGCCCTGCAAGAAAAGACGCGGCACTTGGTGGGGAGTACAAATGTGAGAATGTTATTGTGATTGAATAACCATTTAAAATGCATTTGGATCTATTTTGTCATTTGAAAAACAAAGTTTTACTGATGAAAACGTGCCTTGAATTTTTCTTTTCTTTTTATTCTTACCCCTCGCTGTCTTCCATCCTTCTCCGTGGAAACGTTGCGTCAGTCAAATCATACAAAACGAGTATGCAGCCAGGAAGCAGCGGCCTGATCACACTTCATGCTGAAAGTGGCAGTGAAATAGATTCGTCTTGTGCTGCTGCACACGGCCCTCTGACTAGAGTAGGATAAAGGTGCAGGAAAATACAGGTTGACCTGGGTCATATTTGATTGGAATTATTTTAATGCTGCTAGCCTTGGCTGTCCCAGGCTGCAGAAAGCTGGTTAAGAGCTTTACCTGCTCCTAGGCTGTAAAGCACTACTTACGAGACAAGCATGAAGCCTGGCGCACAGCCAATCCGCTCACTTGACTCCAATGGTTTTGACGGCAGTCTGCCAGTCGAGTGTGGCAGTCACGCTGTGGTAATGAGTAATGGGGGGGGAGGGAGAAAAAGCCATCTCCAACACTCTGGTCCCCATATGGTGAGAGCCGGAGATGCCGGCCAGGCCATTCCTGCCACGAGGTACCGAGACCGGGGGGCCTGCGTGATTGCTCTGAGCGTAGAAGAATCCAATCAAAAAACACTGTGCTTCAAATTCTATTTCTGGGGCGGGCCGGTCAAGGCTTGTGCACCCTGCAGCGGGTACTCGGGTTCGAGCCCCACTGTGCCGCATTAGCCATCTGTGGCTAGGCGGCCTGGAGAACACAGAATTGGCTCGCACTCCGTCGGGGGGGGGGGGTTTGGGGGGAGGGATGTACGTGGCCGGATTTCTCTTCCTCTCATTGTCCGGCAGCAATATCTGCTGCTGACTGGGGGTCCTGCAGGGCTGTGGGGGAAATCAAGCGAAAACGGCACCCTCCTCCGGGCCCGCCACGTCCGAGGGGGCTGCCACTCGTTTCCGGGTTCGGCGGGTACGGGACTCAAAAAAATAAAAACGGCTGTCGGCTGCGAGGGAGTGGCGGGGGGGGGCAGGCCTCTGCTGCCCCGAGCGAGGCGCTAACGGCGGCCGTGTGTTCCTGTTCCTGCCGAGCATGTGTGATGCGTGCTGGAGACATGGCGGCGTGCTGCTTGTAGACAGGGAGGGAAGACACACGCTGTAGGCTGACAGCGAATACAAATGGACACATCAGAAGGGCACCGGGGCACCGTGTCAGGTGGAGGAATTAGCACCCTCCTATTTGTTTAACGGGACTACAGTGGAAGTGATTTAGAGAAACACTTGCTTGAAATGGGCCTTTTTGTGGTCTACGTCTACTTGGCACTGGTCCTACTAAAGCAGAAGGAAGTACAGTTGTTTTGCAACATGCCCAATGATTCCCTTGAGCAGGGGTGTTTGATCAGCAGCCCCCTTCCCAAAATAATGCACAATCTCACCTGTTTATCCCATTGCTATACTGGAATGATTCAGGTTAAGTGCTGCATCTCAGCTAAATGTTATGGTCACTCAGCTCAGCATGTGGAGGGGACTTTGATAGGGAAACAATAGTGGGTTGTATAGGACAAGAATGCTATGGACAAAAGCATCTCCTCACCAATGAAATGAATGACAATTAATTGCTTATGAAACACTTGAAAAGTGGCTAAAGCAACATGCATTTTCTCATGTTATCTTGGTTCATGTAATTAGCTATTTAGATTAAGTGCCTTGCTTTGGAGCACAGAAGGGCCTCTCTCGGGATGCATATTGCCAAACAAAGAGTCCTTATCTCATTCTGATATTGCCGAAGGGTCAAAGGTCAGCAACATATAAGTATATTTTTAACCTTCTTGTCCAAGTGTTGACCCTGTGACGTTCTCGAATGTTCTATGTCTTACTGTCTCAGAATTTGGAAGTGTAATGGGGTAGTTGGCCTATTTATGGGGTTAACACAAAAGCAATACACACTACTTAAGGATGCAAATTAAGAGGGTGGAGTTACTAATTACTACTTGAAACAGCAATAGTATTTAGGTGATAGTTATGATGGGTTGGACTATTGAAATTTTGCATAATCATTCTTAATTCTGTATGCTGGAAATGAATGAGATATTGTAAAACAAGCACACATTGCCTAAACTACAGCAGAAAAAAACATGGCCAATAACTCATTGGGGTTTTGTACCTCTGGTCTATCAGTTGTATGCATCTTGAACTCGTCTCATGAGAAGAGGCATTAACATGTAGTCTAAGAATACGTTTGGCTTTTCCTCCAAGCCCCATGTAATAACAAAAGCTCTAGATGGTAAACTGGTCACTGTGTGTCTGAACATTAAATATCAGGTATCTCAGAAACAGGTGACATAATCGCTCACCTAGGGTTCCTTGTTCCGAGGGGGCGCTGAATTAGTAAGCCATTTCCACTCTGTCTCGGAGGCCGGGTGCCAGCGCTGAAGCTTGCCTAGGGTGCCACATGGTCTTTGACCGGTGCTGTTCAGAAGCTATTACCACTTGTCTAGTGCAGATGTATGTGCTGAACTGGGATCAGCTTACACATATTTTTTTTTTTGCATAGCCGATCCTGTAATAAGACGAGTTCTGTTTCATTAGCACGTTTATGATCATTGTCGCATCATGTTCCTCTGATTAGAGATTAAAGGGGGATTATCAACTACCCTGTAGGCCAAACAGTGACTTAGGGATGATCAAGAAGTGTGGAAGTCCTGGGATTTGGATGCAGTCGATTGCAGAGGCTGTTGGCTCATGGTTTACATGGCTGCAAGCAGCTCAGAACAGCCGGTCAGCTGGGCTAATTAACCTCCTCTCCCTCCAAATGCAGACCCTCAGGCATGTATCCTTTGGGTCTCTGCATCCTTGGTTAGTCTGTGGCAGGCCCTGATTCTTTTAATTGCTGTATTCTTTAACGCTTCAGAGATCTGCCACAACAGAAGAAAACAATGAAAAATGTGGTTTATGTGTTTGGCAAAGGGGTTAATGCTTTATGCAGTCATTCTTGTAATGAATTAGCCTATTTGCATTTATAATGCTGGGTTATAACTTATTACTTGTTAATATTTCAGTAGCTATGAAGCATCAGCTCAAACTCCTCATCAATCAGCAACCTGCAGGGCAACTAGCTACAGCCACATCCAGGCGTAGGCCACCATGGTTTTACTTTATCTGCTCTGCATCCACAGACATGGAATGAGAGGCAGCTGGTGTGAAAGAAGGTGGAAGTCACCCAGGGACACCTATAATGCATTGTCTATTCATACCTGCTCTGGGGGTTGGTGACTCAAACACTCAAGTAATGGGACAGGCAACTGATAGTTAGCAGGTGTAAGTACAATACGAAAAGTCAGTAAATGTGCAGCGGGGACAATGGACACGTCACAGGTAATATGCTGAATGGGCAGAGTGCTGTCTCTCAGGTGGGGCCTAGAACTGCCCTTTGTGTGTCAAATATATTCCCAGTGCACTCGTCACTATGATGACAATGGAAAAAAATGTCAGGAAATCAGCAAAGTCAGTTGTTGTTTTTTTTTACATATTTCTCTGTTGCCTTTGATAAAAGTATTTGGTGTGTAATGAACATATTTCAAAAGGAAAAAATACATTGCATGTGCTATAGCAACAATATATTGCTACATAACCGTCTAAAATAAAAATAACCATATAGCTAGTATTAGAATTGGGTGAGGCGAGGTATCAAAGGGTATAGGTGGACCTCGTAGCACATCTTGTTAACATCAAAACACTGCTGCAAAATGCATGAGCACTTATGATCTAGCGTGAAGAGATGCCGCCGGCCTGGCAAAGGCAGCCGTACTTTACATGGAATGAAACCGAAGTGAACTTTTCACCTGAGTGACCCTCATCACATATTCAGATACAGGAATAGCAACTCTGTCTTGGATTGGACACCAGGGAGTACTTGTAAGTACTAGATGAAATGGTTTCGTGATGAATTACATCCACATCCAGTGAGATCCTGGTTGAAATAAAACTGTGATTAGAAAATCTGGATGCACCCTGATAACAAAAAAAATTTAAAAATAAGAGAACAGAAGAGAAGGCTTACCACCTCTGAACACCTAAACCACACTAAATTCCTAAAGAGAGTTTTTATCCGGCACTGAATAGCTAATGACCTGGGCAGAGGCTGTAGGAGTTACCTTGCTGACTTTTTAATTTCCTTCCTTTGAAATCAGGTGCACTGCTTCAGATCTTCAACGCTTTGGAAAGGAGCACACCTTCTGCGGGCTCTTAGGGCAAAGACATGTTGTTTTTTGATCAGAAGGCCCCGTTTTGTAAGCAGTGCAGATGTGAACATCCAGGTTAATGTTTACCATATTTATGAGGTTTGATAGCTTCTTTTTTAAAGGAGCTCTGTGCTTCCATAATAAAAACATTCATTGACTTCCAAGACAGTATTAGGCTCTATCCATCACCATGTGTTTTATCATCAAAGGCTGGATAACCAACCAAAAATTTACTTTTAAATAATTTAAATTAGTTTATTTTACTATTGGGCTGTATCTTGGCCCGTCTCCCAAGGACTTTTCTGTTTGATGTGTTTGATGAGTAAGAACAATGCAATAAATCTATGCCAACAGCTCCGTCTGAAGTGAGGGGCTTTTTTTGTCGTTTGGCGATAAATATTGTTTTATATCTGTCACACTCCCAAACCCATAATCATGAAATATCGTCAGCAAGGTTGAAATACACAAAAAGTCAGATAAGGTAGAATGGAAGCCATTAAGAACTACAAAGAAAAAACTACATATATATTCAGTACAGCTTGCAGCCCAAAGTCCTGATTCCATAAGTAATAAGTAAGCTGACTACATACTGTAGATACCGAATTTGTGTGTGTGTTTCTTTCTCTGAAACAAGAAGTGTGGCTACTTGCCTGTAAATGAGGTTTTCATAGAGGCTGGGAAATGATCACAACATTAAACTTTGTTAGGCTCCATTGGACTAACTTGAGGCCTATAATAGGTGCCCTCATTTTCCCCTTATCCTGGACGTCCATTAGGACACCTCCTACAGGTGAGCTCCACTCTGCCTCAGTTGTGCCCTCCTGCATCTTCTCCCCCATCTTCTATCACCTTCAGTTCGCTAACAAAGGGCCCCCCTTTTGACTTTGAGGTGAGAGGCAACAGTGCCAATCACTGCACCATTGTGCTGCCCCTCATTGCGGCTTGTGAATTATTACAATCAACACTATAATGCCTTATAACTGATGCTGTAATGCTTTATTAACTCTTATATCGACCATTATAATGTGTTATGAAGGTATCTATAGTGCATTCTAGATGAGTATTTCGTTGGAGCTTATGAAATATTATAATAAACATTATAATGCCTTTAACTGTCAATAGAAGATGCTGTGATGCGTTATTAATTCCCATAGCAACTGTCATAATGCATTATGAAGGTATCTATAATGCATTATAGATGACAGATTTAAGTAAAGTGTTACCAAAATGTCTAAGTTGTTTGTAAGTCCTTTGATCCACCGGAGTGGATCAAGCAGTAAGGCTGACGGTGAGTGTGAAAATTCAATCACTGTTTGCTGAACTTCTGCCTGCTCTTTATGCAGATGTGTCGGGAGTAAAGTAAAAAAAAGGAAGATTTCTCTACATTTTTTACGGATGGTGTGCATAAACTGAAACATGGGGCATGGGTGTTATGAAAAACACTTTGTTTATGCAGGTGCTTATGCAATTAAGAATGTAGCTGTACACTGTACATTATTCTTTGAAATGCGAAATGGCACCTATACTTTAGTACAGCAACATCCCAAGGAAGTAATCTTTTTATATTTTTATATATATATATATAAAATATATATATGCATATATATATATTTTTTTGTACAGTCAAGACTAAGGTAGTGCAGAGAATTTGTATCTTTTGTATTCCTGTGCAAAAATGCACTCAGTTTTTTTTATCAGCCATATTTGTTTGTTGTTGAATTGGTCTCTATTTTAGAAGAAGTTTCGGTCATAACAGGGCATAATAATTTTAAGCCTTTAGAATTTAGCAAAAATGCTGCCCTATCTCCATGCGTGTAATTTTCTGCATGGTTTTCGCTCCCCCTGTTTTGGCTTTTATGTACCCCATGCTGATAGTAAAAGTGGTAGCTCTGTATATTTTGGGCTCTTTGTTGCTGTGGGGATTCCATGGCCTACCAGGTTCCATTCAGGTAGTCTCCCATGTGCCACTTCATCTGGCACGAAGCCACTGTTGTTCCAAGAATTTGTATTGTAGTCACCCCCGCCTTCCTCTTCATTTATACTGAATAGTTTTTTGGGTTTTTCTCTAGAATAGTTTATTAACAAAGGGTTTCCTTTTCCTGGTGGAGTTCTCAGAACTATGGCTAAAACCGCAGCCCTAGGAAACCACTTGCTGTTTAGCTGGAATCTCCTCCAAAACTTGTGATATGGGTATAACCTACAGAGGAATTTACACAGTAGACTGGGATGAAGAGAACCATTCTTGCAGGCACGAGATTAATGGGACTCGCTTTGCGCTCTCTCTGACTCTGCCTAGGCCTTTATACAGGACAAAATTGCATGGAATATTAGAATTCAATGTGAGTTGACTGGTCTGACCCTAATGTGGCATTTTTGGGCTGAACCAAATTACAAATGTTACCTTTGCACAATGCTGCACACATTGACTTGGTCAGTATATATTATAATGTGAAGGTTCTGTAAATGTAACATTATACTTAACAGTAATTTAACCTTTTCAACATATGAGTTCAAAGATGAACCCACTAAACATTTTTCCTGTAGCGTTTGTTTCTGGAAAACAATTATACTATTATGTGTAGTTAATATTATAAGCATGTATATTTAATGCAACTCTGTCACAAAGTGGATGAAAAACTAAGCAGCCAGTGCTTAGCAGCCAGGGGGGTACGAATCCTCATGGGAGCATGGAGGGGACCGGTGTCGGGGGCAGAATGGATGAGAGAGGGGGCATCACGGACACGTGATGAGAGAAGCCGGGGTGGGACGCAGGATGTCACTGCAGGGGCGGAACGCTGAAATGAGGCAGCTGCTTTGTGGGCCCACAGGCCCGGCCCTTGGTCCGGTCACAGCGCAACAGTAATCTTCGTGACACCTTCTGTCCTGATAAACGGCTTGAAAGCGTAAGCATAAACTTTTTCATTCGCACACCGGCATCCGCAGCTAATGGGCTCTATTGATGTTCTTCTTTCCGTGGCTGATTTAAAGGCCGCCGCCCAAAGAGCCTCCCTTTCTCCCTTAGGATTTACGCTGCACTTTTTTTTACTACTTACAGCCCTTCTCTTTCCCCCTCTTCCACATGAAAGTAATTGTAAATTTTGGCGGGGGGGGGGAGGGGGGGTACGTATCGACCCAGCTGCGCCACCGGCACTGGAAATGAACTTAAGCGTAACATTTTGCTGCATAAATCCTCTTTTTCGTTAAGCACATCAGCATGCTTGTTTTACGAAAGATGTTTACGTTTCAAAAATGTCCCACTCTCACCTTTGTGGATAGATTATGTCAAGCAGCCTCAGTCATGCTGCCCTTGAAGATACATTTCTGTTAAGGAGAAAAGATGCATATAGCTGAATTGTTTGCTATCTAGAAGCCTCATGAAGTAATAATTACAGTTCCATTCTGATGGAAATGTGATTCATGTTCGTGCTGTTGTCTCTGAATATGAAGTACTACTCAGGTGTAAACTTATTTATTTATGATAATTGCTTAAACAATACTTTGATCCAAAGCAAATTTCACAGCTCACAATTTACCAATTAAAAAGCTGGATAAGTGGCCTGTGCTAAGTACCTTATCATGGGACAGATCCATAGCTTAACATTAACATTATGTTACCTGCTGCCCATGGCCTTCCTAAGTTGTTATTTCCCCCTGAAGTCTAAGGAAATCTTTTTTTAGGAAAATTCCTCTAGGCTAATTACATTTGGGTTACGGGTGAATGGTAACAGCTCTGCACCCCTGATCCATGCTTGATTTTTTTTTTTTACTTTGTTTGAAATTGAGACTTTATTGAGTGGAAATACAGTTTACAGGCAATCTTTTGGATCACAGGTCACAATAATGTCAAAAACATTCTTAATATGTCAATATTATGATGTTCAATTTTCAGATTTGCTTTTAATAAAAAAGTACATGCTTTTTGTACACTATGGTATTGGAGTCTGTCGACATGCGAGTGATAAAAAATTTCCCTGCTTGTGTATGGTTATAATGGGGACCAGCTTGAGAATGGGCGGTGCATTACAGCATGCTCTCAGGGACAGTTTAAAGACGTTGCAAAATTGGGAGTTTGCTTTCCCTTTACAGAGACGGTGTATTGCAGAGAAATACAATTATGTAAGTATGCATGCAATTAAACCAGACCTGGGCAAAAGCTGAGCTATTCTTACAAGTTTTATGTTCAAGTCTATGGGGATGAACATATATTTTTTTTTAATTAATAATAATTGTACAAGTCAGGTTAAATCTGAAATGCACAGGTTCTACACTTTACTTTCAAAAAAGTAAAGTGTAGCACATCTATTTCATGGGATGTGAAAATTTTATTTAAAAATGGCCCCTGGTGTCTTAGTGAAGAATGGATTTGGCCCTCCATAGGAAATAATTGCCCATGCCTGAACTAAACCATTTAGCATATATTGGGTAAGGTTTTTCACTCTATCTGCAGCCACATTTGTGCTTTGGGTGCCGGCGAGTGCGTGTGTGTGTGTGTGTGTGTGTGTGCGTGTGCGTGTGCGTGTGTGTGTCTGGGGGGATGCAGGAATGCCATGCAGGCCTGCTGCCGTGTGGAGGGCCTGTCATATTGCACGCCATGTTGCAGGAGCAGGCTCCCGGGAGCACGTGGCTCTGCCTGCTTCATTTAGCCTGGTAGGGGAGCGCGGGACTGGAGTATCCGCCCACACCCTTCGTCCCAGGATACAGAGGGACAGCCACTGTAGTGGGTGGGTGGGTGGAGGGGGGCTCGGCTTCTGTCAGGGTGTGTGTGTGTCTGCAATGTGATGAAAACCTGTTATTTTGTCATTGTGGGAACGATGTTTCTCTCCTCACAAGGATAACCTCAATTTTATAAAATGCAATAAAAAAATGTAAAAAGCCTAAAGTGTTGTATTTTGTTTGTTTACTTATAGTTAGGGTTAGGGATGGGTAGGGGTTCAGGTTGTCAGTGTTGTGATTAGGTTTTGCTCATAGAAATGAATGGACGGTTCCCACAAAGATATGAATACAAATGTGTGTGTGTGTGTGTGTGTGTGCGCATGTGTGTGTGTGTGTGTGTGTGCGTGTGCGCATGTGCGTGTGGACATGTTTATATTACGTTGTGGGGACCCAATGTCCACACAGTGTGATAAAAACCAGTTATTTTCTACCTTGTGGGGACATTTTTTTGGTCCCCATAAGGATAAACTCAATTTT
>JAODKN010000104.1:8515686-8526314 GCA_026774425.1 Petrocephalus zakoni | reverse complement strand
TGTGTGTGTATGGTTGAGAACTGTGCTGTGAGTTGCATTAGGGAAGATGCTAAATGCCACTTGGACAGAGGAGGGCATGGGTGACAATGGAGTTTTTAAATGGACGGAAAAAATGGCACGCTATTGACCGATGTGATTTGGCAGGCAGGTGTATAAGAGCCCTGAATCATGGTGAACACTGCTGCCTGACCACATTGCAAACTCCATCTCACTCTTCACAGCTTTGGGGGATTTACATGTGTTTCATTAATAATATTTGTCTCTCCAGCAGCAGCACTGACTTTAAACAATGCTTGCCCTGTAAGCAAATAATTCTATGCATATTCCAAATAATTTGCAAAAGCCCATTTATAAAAGGAGCTCCAAGTGTGGCTCTCCTGCCAAGCCCAATTGAAATATATATACTCAGTGTTCCGTAACAAATAATCCATCGCATAAACCGTGTTGTGTAGCAGGTGATTGGCACTTTCCTTAGGAGAGATCTCCTAAGGAAAAACACCAGTAATATCAGGAAGCATAGTTCGACACACCCTGTCTTGACTGATTTAATTCCTATATGGTAAGTAATCCAATGGCCAGGGTATATTTTTAAGCCTGGGTCATTGCAGAATTTTAGTAGAGCACCATATTCAAACCTGCTGTAGGTAACAATTAATGTCTATACTGATTCATATTCTTTGGCTCTATGTTAAATGGTTTATTATGTCATTAGTTTGCATCCCAATGTTAGTTATTGTTTATGCACGGAAAAGACAAGAAATGCATTAAGTTCTTATGGTTCAAAACATGCACTCTATTTTCTGACTTCGTTACAAGGAAAACAAGGACTTTGTTAATATTAATGAGCTCCAGTTTAAAAGCCCATGGCATTTCATTGCAATTGTGTAAAACCACATTTCTTCATAGGTCAGACTGTCCCAGGATATTCTGGGATACACTGGAATATCTTACTGCTCTAAATATAGAAATTAGGAATATTCATTATCTGTTTAGATGAGTCCATTATTGGCTAAGCAATCTGAAAGGAAGGTTTTAATCTGTAATCTATGAATTCTTGAAAACCATATTCCCTTTTCTTTGCTGTCCCTCATCAATGTACTTTCTGAATTACTCGAGTCAGCCTATTATTCTGTGTTAAGGAGGATTTTTTTTTCACAGCTCCGAGTCCCCTTAAACCATGTTTTTTTCCCCAAGGACCTATTGTTTAGAATAAAACTCTTGTGTAAGTTTAATAAGAAAGCGTTGAATTTGCCAGCGCAACAGCAAAGTGGATAAGAAAGTGCTGGCGTGCTTGTTTTCCGTCTCCATGGAAACTGCCCAGCACAGTATTGGCTGATTCAGATGGGGGTCTTCTGTCTGCTTTTCTGTGGCGCACACTCACCGCGATAATTGACTTTAAGTGCTGTGCGGATGTAGTCGACATCTACCCACTGTGGCTTTCCATTCTTCATTTTTGTAATTGTTTAGAGATTCTTTTTTATTATTAACTAGCTTTTGTTCCTTTATTCTGTGTCATTTACAGACACAGATATTAACATATACAGTATAACGTATAACGTATATATATTAACAGTCTAAAAAACAAACTACAGCATTTGTTGTACATTGATTTGGACATGCATATTCACATCCTTAAATGCAAACTATCCATTTACTAATTTGACACTGTTAATTTAATCCAGAGACTTCTTTTAATGTCATTAATTTAAAATCTATGTTGTTCAGGCAATGAAAAATCCCTCCCTTCCTCCTGTGTCATTTTGGATTTGGCTGCTGTAGTCTGTCTGAGTTTAGCTCCTTTTTTACAGCTGGATAGTTTGCTGAAGCGATTTAGGTTAAGCACTTTGTTCAAGGGTACAACATAAAAGCCGCTCAGGGCTTCAGCCTGTTGTTTAGAATTTTCAGCTCTGTAATACGGTACTTCGTTCTGTCTAGCAGGGGTTGCCAATTAGAGATTTTGATTGAAATTATAATTTTATTTGGCAATATGTGCAGCGCACTGTTAAAGCCAATGAGCAGGAGTGTCTGTGCCGGGTGGAGGAAGGCAGGGAAGGCAGGGAAGGCAGGGAAGGCAGGGGAGGTGGGTGGTAGATTTTGTAAAGCTTTGACAAAATGAGGAGCCAGTCAGCGCAGCCAACGTGCTCATCCCAGCCTTGTAACCTTAGCTTCCTGGGATGGGAGCCAGGTGACCTTGTACCAGACGTGTGGCCTGGAATTGATGGATAAAAATCAGTATAAATCAATTTTACCTCGACAGTTACCTTTGGTGAACTTGCTTTCTTGACTGTTGCACATACTGTAGAATCACTGGGAATGTTAAAGTAGTATTTGTATTTTCCCAGAAAACACTTGTCCGGATTTGATGCATTATTACCTTTGTAAGACATTTCAGGCATCACAATTTACCACAGCACATTATGTTAAAATGGCCATTTTAAAGGTATGGTCTCTCAAACACGATAAGTACAGTTTTGATGGATAATAATAAAGAATGCAGCTGTTTCTTGAGTCACAATACAGATCTTGGGATCTGCTGAACTATGTCAGCAGATTTATGAGTAATAATGAACAATTTGCGCAATATCCCAAGAGAAAAATAACGTTTAAGGAGCTGACAATGCATTTTTTTTTATTTAGTTAGAAAGGCATATTATTAGTAATTGTAAAAAATGAGTTTTCAGGGGAGATGTAAAATAGGTCTGGCGTTGAAGCTGCAGGGTTGAATGGTTGCGGTGACTTCTCTGCCACTGATTCACCTGCAGTCTGTCCTTTGTGTGACAGTGCGAGTAGCTCTTCAGTCACGAACAGAATTGCATAATGCTGGGCAGGGGCTTGGGCAGAATAGGGCGCATTTGTTACAGAGAGGTTTTCCCTTTCAGCACAGACAGGGTCTGTGCATGCAGAGAATCAACATAGCACGCAAGGAGAAAGGGGAAGCGAGAGAGAACCCAAACTCCAGCATGTGTGTCCGGGATGAAAGGAGCCGGAAACATTCAGTTGCAGGCAGGGATACCCTGGCAGGGGGCCCAAGGTGACAGTTTGTCGGAGGCAGGGCTCTGGCCACAGGTGGCTTAGCTTGCATTTAGAACTGCCGCCCAGGTTACTAGTGGAAAAACCAAACAGAAAACCATGACATGTATATATAATGTGGAGAATAAGGGCCAAGTTCCACGAATCAGCTCTCAATAGTCACCACATTCTTCTTCCCAAAGTAGCAGTAGGCCATACCTTTCCCCATCAATAACTCTATAGTGGAAGACTGCTCAGACCTAGTCTTTCCATACAGTACCTTGTAGACCAACATAAGTGGATAAGACTATATCACCATGCCCTCACCACAATGAAGTCCCTGTTTGGACATATCATTCGAATATGGTAAAGGCAGCAGACCGGTAGGTGACGTTACAGTGTGAGAACAGCCTCTTTCATGGCATGGCTTCTTATCTGAATTATGCTGTACTTTTCTTCCTAGTCAAAAAGATCCTAGGTATTGTACAGCACACGGTGTTCCTTGCTTTCTCTCTCTCATGGGACACAGCTGTCCCCTGGGCTCTATGAGCAGCCATCTTTAGAATACACTTTTAAGAAAGTCACATGACCCAAGGAACAGGCCCCTCGAAGAACTGCCTTAATCATGAAGAACACCATCTTGCACAATCATTTTCCATTGGGCTAGATCTGCAAATCTTTTTTTTTGTGTGTGTTGAGGTCCATGAGAAGCCTGTCCAGGGATGACAAATAAACTGCTAACCCCTTCAACTGACTTCAACCATTTTTCATTGCTAGACTTGGATTTCAGGCAGGCAATGATCACTGCCTTTTTATCTATGTGGGTCGAACCTGTCAGCCACCCAGAAGGAATCCGTCACATAATTGCACATTTCTCATGATAACCCGTGAGACCTGTCTCCCTCAATGAATGCAGGATCTCTCTCAAGTGTTTCAAATGCCAAAACTAATCATTGCTGTACACAATGAGGTCATCCAGGTAGGTTAAAGCACAAATAACTTAAGAGGGTGAATGCGTTCCATTAGTCACGGAAAGGTGAAATATGTAGTCGCAATAGAAAAGTATATATTTAGTGTAATTCAAAAGGGATAAAGACAGATTTCTCCTTTGTACTTTGGCAAAAACAGAATTAACCAGTAGCCCATAGTAAAATCCAATGTTAATAAAACCAAGCCATCCCAAGTGACTCAGTGATTTTGGATATGGAGAAATTTTTGTGCTGTCTACACATGCATATAAAGACATTTTGGACAATTCTATGCTTCCAACTTTGTGGGAACAGTTTGGGGAAGGCCCTTTTGTGTTCCAGCATGACTGTGCCCCAGTGCACAAAGCAAGGTCCATGAAGACAGTTGGGTGAGTCTTTTGTGGAAGAACTTGACGGGCCCGTATAGAGCCCTGACCTCAACCTCATTGAACACCTTTGGGATAATATACAACGGAGACTGTGAGCCAGACCTTCATGTCCAACATCAGCCCAGGCCGAAGCTTTTGTCCATATAGTGTATGAAGGCATAGGCAATAGGTCACGCCTGTGAAGTGTATTTAGCATAGTCAGGCCTCCAGCCATGAATACATCTAATGCATCTATTAATGTATTTTCAGAACAGGCAACTGATTGATCACAGAAGCAAAAGTATCTTTAGCCAGTTCTTACAAGGAGGCAGGGAAAGACTTTATGAGTATGGTTTGCATAGCCTGCCTGGTCAGTAGCACTCCTCATTGCGCAGCAGGACAGTGTTTACGAGGGGTCTAGCATGACAGCAACCCAGCATATAGCCTCTTGATGGTGACATCGAAAGGATTGGGGGCCTGTGTTTCTTCCTATGCGCCTGTCACTGTTCCCTAGTCGCATATCTCAGCCACACATATATTGAGAACCTTGCTAATCACAGAACTATCTGCAAAGGAAAAAAAACTGAAGTGATGCCACCAGTTTTTAAGTATAGAACCTCTCATTTCCCTTTGTTGTTTTGACCCTAATATTACCCCATGGATACTTGTGAAATGATGCCAAAGTGATTCCCTTATTCCTAAAGTTGTATTATCATATGATATGGGAATCGCATCATTTTCAAAAACGGCCGCGGATAATTGGAATGTGGAGTTGGCGCCCATCAAATCTCAGAGTGCGTCGGCTCATTTGAACTTAGAAACGTTGGCGGTTGAGCCCCAGCGCTTCTGGAGGAGGGGGGTTTGTCACGGAAGCACACCTGTCTGGGGTGTCAGTTCGGTTTGCGCAGCCCTAACCTCACCGTCACGCGGACGAGAGCCGCAGGAGCGGCGCCAGGAGACTCCAGGTGAGGCCTGGCGCGCCACACTGTCACTTCACATGGATTTCCCTGCCATCCCCTATGCTGCTTCTCCCAGATCTGTGAGCGTCTAAATAACCGTGGAGCTGCCAGCCCAACCGTAGTAACGAATACATTCCTGCATAGTGGCAGTGATGATTTCCACTTTAAGGAACGAAGGGGGAGATGCTGTACTGCGGGACGTCTTATGGTCCCTCCGCAGGTGGCCCGTGTGCTGTACAGTGTTCATTTCATATTGAGCGTTCCAGCTGTGTAGCTGACTGGTATCCTCCTCACCGCAGAGCCAGTACAAATCTACGGTAATTAGCAGTGTTAAGATGTTATAATGAGATCTCTCTGTTATTGCCACCTTGGTTTATACAATCAGTGTATTCATTCAAAGTGTTGACAGTCGGGAGCTGATGGATATAGATTTATCACATTCCAGGCACTGATAATGAGATACTGTCAAAAGAAATTCATGGATTAAAGAAATAGCAAGATTAAGATTTTCAGACAGAATACCGCGTAGCCTGATGTTTTGCTGTACTATTATTGAACAAAAATACATTTTCATAGGGGATTGGTTCTAAATTTTACCAGCTGGTGGCTCAGTCCTTTGTTATAAAATAGGCCAAACTCTCTCTTGATTACTTTTCCTTATATCAAATCTTGAGGGTATTGATACATACTTCATAGTTACTTATAAAACTTATAAAGGCAGCTTGACCAAAGGGTCCTCACAGAGCAGTAATACAGACTTCCTACTTATGACTGATAGCATAAAAATCATGGGGAATTGACTGTTGTAAAGAGAGATTTTATTATGTAAATGAAGCTGTACTATTCAGTGAGGCTTGCTGTAGGGAAAGTTTTATTAAGGTTCAATGTGGTCGGCGCCATTTCTTTATTCTATGCTGTAAGACATCTTTAGTCACATATTTAAATAAAATTTTGTCTTTATTATGGTATAGCAAGCAATTTGCCAGCTACAAGGACTTTCTTTCCAGTTGGTTAAAGGATATGTATACATGCTGTGTATATATGCTGGTAATTAGTGAGGTAAGTCAGTGCGTTTGTCTTGCCTTCAAGCTCATATTTCTGTATGTAGCAGAGGAACCATCGTCTTGTGATCTTGAAGATATCGCTGCCAGCTAGTTGAGCATGATGAGCAAACTCCTCTCTGATTACTGGCGTGACTTCAGGACAAACTGGTGGCCTCTTAAGTTTACAGCAGGAATTTGCTCAAGCTGTTTGGATTATTAAAAAAAAAAAACATTTGAAGTGATTATTTTTACACAACGAGTCGAGCAAAGTGCATTAACCAGGCAGCCGTTAGTTTTGATTGGCGCTTGAAGTCTGTATTTTCATGAAAATTGTTGGCGCAAAAATGAAAGTGGCTGTTTTGAGGCACCTTCAAGATCCTTGGTTTTCTAGGCAACAGACAAGACATATGATGGAATATGGTGAATAAAAACCCAGCAAACAGTGATTGTCATAATTAAGCACATACCATTATGTACCAGCCCATTCATTAAAAATCCAGCAAACAGTGATTGGTCATCATTAAGCTCATACCCTTATGTACCAGCCCATTCATTAATTACTTGAATCTTTGGTTACAATTCAAAAAATGGATAATGCCGTCTTATTTAAACCCCAGAAAGTACTTCCAGTTCTGTAATAATAATTTATCCTCCTTCTGTCTCTCGCTCACTCAATCACTCACGCACAGTCAGACCCAATCAAGTTTTACAGCTCTTTCATGTCAGGCAAGAATGATTAAGATGTATAATTAAAGCATATTTGATTGGAAGGTTATGTGCCAGTATTTATCCCCTAAAAGAAGCCAGTGTTTGGGGTTTGGAGAGGGGCGGCTGCTAGGGCCCGCCCCCTTTGATCAGCTGTGATGAGAGCAGCATGTTGGCTATTTATAAATCGCTTTGTTTTGCCTCCCGTTTCGCACCCATTCTGCTCGGCTGGCGTCTGCATTGACACCAACGGAAAATGAAACCTGCCTGCATTCTGGGAGATATTCTATTCTTCATTTCTTTTTTACTCTCTTTTACCCTTGGCTGGATACGTTTTGTTACGAGTCTTTTTTTTTTGCCTTAGGTGGACTCTGCTTATGAATTTTTATATATTGGCTCGAGTGGCAGTGAAAATAAAGTTTTCCTCTTGGAATTCGTACTTTTATCTCATTTTTTTTTTGAGGTATAAATATCTGAACTCCATACCTGTTAGTGCTGTTTCAAAAATATAACACTGAAAATATAGCCAGCTGAAGCAGACTACATAAGACTGTGACTGACTAAGTAGCCTGATGGACGGTGGAGGAGGATTTGACGAGAAAAAGCTTTGGAGAGCACACTTCATACAGAGAGAGACTGGGATAATTATTGTGACGACAGGCAGAGATATCACTATCCTGTGCACACTGCGTCCCATTACCTAACCACGACAGGAACATCAAACATAA
The DNA here is from genome assembly GCA_026774425.1 of Petrocephalus zakoni. Taxonomy (NCBI): domain Eukaryota; kingdom Metazoa; phylum Chordata; class Actinopteri; order Osteoglossiformes; family Mormyridae; genus Petrocephalus; species Petrocephalus zakoni. The sequence continues at coordinate 8,518,534 of JAODKN010000104.1, read as the reverse complement.
TTTAAAAAATTCTCTTTTTTCAGGAAGATTGAACAACTGCTCTTAAATTTGAAATATGCCAGGATTCCTAGATGTTGATCTTTCAAAAGGAAAGATCCCCCCCCCCCCATGAATGGAACCTTTTAGCCTCAAACAAAAATGATTATGACATAAAGCTGCTTGATTCCCTTATCCCTTACAAGTTTTCCTGTGTTACTTTCGGCGATCATTATACAGAACAAACACAATTTGTGGTGCAGCTACGATTTGCATTTTGGACCCTTCATGACTTCACGGTGAGAGTCTCGGTCCTCTGGTGCGCACAAGAAAAAATAGGCCATTCCATAGAGAGGTGGTAATATGGTAAACATAATTCTGTATGTCTTAATGGACTCAGGAGATGGCATGCTTCTCGGCAACATATTAAATTCGGTTGGGGTCGGACCCGGCCCATCATTACCTGTGATCAGTTCCTGGAGCAGTTTATGGGGTCTATAACGACACAGTAATTTTCCCTTTTAGAGCCCCGAGCAGCCAGGACTGGTATCTGTGTTTAAAATAGGCTGCAGCTGCAGTGTGGATTCCCCTGTGCTCCAGCGAGACTCCAGGCAGGAGCCTGCTTTGCCAGAAAAGAATTGATTCAATGCCCTTAGTAGATAGAATTCATAGAAGAAATTGGGACCAGCGCATAATCCGAGCCAGAAAGCACTGGTTACTTATTGTTGTTTTTAGGCATTAAAACAAAACAGATAATAGTCCGGGCATTGAAATGAGAAGCCATATTTTTCATCTTAGCTGCGCCTTTCTGAACGGGGATAGTGGAGCGGCCCGCTCGCGCCTCTCCGGTGATGTTTGTTCGGCTCCTGCGAGCGCTGCAGTCGGGCCTCTTCACAGCTCGCGCCTTCTGGGACGGCGGGTGCTAAATGCCACATGGATGGAGCGACGGAGCCGCCTCTCCGGGCAGCTGAGCCCACAGCCACGGGCTGTCGTCCTCCTCCTACCGCGCTGGCGGGGAAGAGCCTGGGGAAGCCTGTCGCTGGCTTATTTGTATTAGTTATAGCAGCCCTGGGTGAGCGCAAGGGTCACTCTCCCGTTTTATCCAGCATTCAGCAGTGCGGCAAGCAGACCCCACCCCACTGATGCACAGGTGCGCCGTGAGCCAACCATTTTACATTTTTTAGTTGCATGCACTCTAGGCCAGAAAAAAGGGTATGGATGGATGGAATTGCTTTGTGAATCTTTTGCATGCAGCATTGAGCTGTTCAGCATCCACGATGCATATGTGTGTGAATAAACAATATTGGACTTTAACCTTTCTTTGGTCGAAGGAGTTCTGGAGCCTTCCCCCGTAGCCCTTCAATAACAAGTGCTATACATTTGTCCCTGGGCTGTTCTGGTTGTGCAGACAGTAAAGCTGTGGTGAAGAAGGTCCAAGAACTGCAGAAGCGGTCGTTGTTTATTAAGGACAGACCTTTGTCAAACAAGGGCACAGTGGAAGCCGGAGCGGTCAAGACAAGCCAAGGAGCAAATACAGGTACAGGCATGTTGGTAGCAAGAAACCAGCCCAGGAGGTGAGAAAAACCTGGGGGAGACACACGCGAAAATCAGAGGTCCAAGGAATCAGAAACCAGGGTCATGCACAGTTTAATAACAAAGATCCTCCAGTGCTCTCAGTAAGCACTCAGCACTTCTCTCAGGGGCAGTGACACCGCTGACTTAAAGCAAAGCATTAATCAGGTGAGATGTGCTGCAGCTGTTCAGAATTCTGGGGCACGCGACTGCTGTAGGTGGGGCCGTTCATGTGAGACCAGGTGAGGTTGGCCCGATGGGGGCGTGACGACACCGTAAACAACTTGTAGGCCCACATGTTTCTGTGGGTGAGTACAGGACCCCGATGCAAGCTTTCGGTGGCCCCAGCACATCTCTAAAAGCCAAGGGAGACGCTGCTGTGTACGGAGATATCAGCAGGTTTTTGTTCTTCGAGTGTGTCTGCCAGCGACAGCCATTTTACCCAATGAGTTTGACTGGAACACTTAGCAGGAGCTCACCCTAAACCCCCAGAAGCAGCCGTGCCAAAGTTTCCCACAGAGTCTCTTGCGCTCCAACAAACAACTGCAGCCTTTCAGATAATCGAGGTTGCCTCAAGCTGCTGGGACTGTAACGGAGAAGATGAGACTCGCTTCAACGGCAGTAGAGGGAGGGACGTGGGAGGGGGAGGGGGAGGAGGGAGGAGGTGCGAGAATCAAGCGCCGCTCTTTCTTGTGCGGTAGACGCTCTGGTCTTTTCCTTGTCCTCACTGCCTAGCTTTGTTAGGAGGTTTTGGGTGGCTTTCTGAGAGAAAAAGCTCAGAACCGTACACCAGTCAATGCCACAAAGCACCAGTGTATGGGGCGGGGGGGGGGTGCTTTTAAGGTAAAATTGTAACAAGGAGAGTGTTGCGCTCAGTTTGGCTACAGTGTGGCTGCTTGTGTCTTTGTAAAGCAGGCTCTGTGCTGGCAACTTGTTAGTGAAACCGGATTGCCACAGCAGATCAGTAATTGTTATTTGTGTAGTGCTTTTGACAACCTCGAATTTCAGAACGCCTCACGGAATTTGTTTTCAATTGGGAACCGGATTGGGTCAGAGGTGGGTCGGGATCTGTGAAATAACTTCTTTGTGAGTCAAAAGCACTTTGACATTGTTTAATAGGCAACAATTTATGTAGCTAATACATGCAAAAAAACAGATTGCGAGGAAAATATTTGAAGAATCCTAAAACATTGCCGGGAAACTGTTCATCCCACGGCTTCAGTTCAAGTGTATTCAATCCAAATACGCCTGGGCAGCTGGGGGTAGGGGCATGCGTAGGGGCCGGAGTGGCAGGGGTGGG